>JAXIVD010001021.1:102500-105176 GCA_036785275.1 Cancer borealis
AGGCAGTTCCTTGTCCCCCACCCTTGGAATAATCCAATATTTAGCCATCCTACCTGTCATCCCTATCCATACTCTCATCCAACCGTCTTTTAAAGCTACCTATTGACTCACCACTTACTACGTGTCTATCTAGCCTATTCCAATCGTTCACGACTCTGTTTGTGAACCAATATCTACCTATGTCTGTCCTGAATCTAAGTTTTTCTAGCTTGTACCCATTTCCATGTGTCCTATCCTGGCTACTAAATTCTGATCAATGTTTCCCTTATTAATTCCTTTTACCCATTTGAAAACCTCAATCATATCCCCTCTTGCCCTCCTTCTCTCTAGGGAGTGGAGATTAAAACGTTTTAACCTATCTTTGTAGGGTAAATTTCTCAGCCCCTGAATCATCTTGGTCATTCTTCTCTGAACTGCCTCCAAGGAGCCTATATCCTTCCTATAATAAGGGGACCAAAATTGAGCTGCATAATCTAGATGGGGTCTGACTAACGCTAAATACAACCTCAGAATGACCTCAGAACTCGTATTTGTCACACATCTACTAATAAATCCCAGTATCTTGGCCCTATTTCTAGCTATAATACACTGTTCCCTGGGGCGCAAGTCACTGCTTATTTGAACTCCTAAGTCCCTCACACTATATGACCTTCCTAAGGTAGTGTCATTTAATGTGTAGTCTACAGACCTATTTTCTTTACCTACGCTCATAATACTACACTTGTTAACATTAAACTGCATCTGCCATTTCTCTGACCACTCGTACAGCCTATTTAAGTCATCCTGCAGCATCCTAGCATCGTCTAAATTCTTTACCTGTCTTCCTATCTTTGTGTCATCGGCAAATTTACTGATATCACTATTTATTCCTGTCTCTAAGTCATTTATATAAATTATGAATAACAATGGTCCTAGTACTGATCCCTGTGGTATCCCACTAGTGACATTACCCCATTCTGATTTCTTCCCATTGATTTGTACCCTCTGTTCCCTACCAGTAAGCCATCCCCTAATCCATTCTAGTACCTTCCCACCTATGCCGTGAGCCTTAACTTTACTTAATAGTCTCCTATGGGGTACTCTGTCAAAGGCTTTACTGAAGTCCAAATAAACTATATCATACTCGTCCCCCTTATCTATTGTTTCAAATACTTTCCTATAGAAGGATAATAAATTTGTGAGGCATGACTTCCCCTTGCTAAAACCATGTTGACTATGTCTTATTAGCTTGTGTTTATCTAAATGTTTCCTAATTGCCCTTGCTATGATAGCTTCTAACATCTTGCCTACCACTGATGTTAAACTAATTGGGCGGTAGTTACTACTTTCTGCCTTATCTCCTTTCTTGAATATAGGAACTACATTTGCCTGCCTCCATAGCCTAGGAACTACTCCTGTGTCTAGTGATTCTCTAAAAAATCATTGCAATAGGTTCAATGAGTTCTTCTCTACATTCCCTAAGAATCCTCGGAAAAATGTCGTCCGGCCCTGGAGATTTGGTCTTTTTAAGTCTATCTATTTCCTTGCTAACTACTTCCCTACTTATGGCTATTTCGCTTAATTTATCATCCTCTTGTCCTCTAAAGATCTGTACTGGCTCCAGTTCCCTATCCGACTCTTCTTGAGAAAATACGGACAAGAAGTATTTATTTAATTCCTTACTAATATCCTCACCATTTTCTATCAAGCTGCCATCCATTCCTTTAAGAGGTCTTATTCTTTCCTTTGTTTTAGCCTTGTACAACTGATAGAATCCCTTTGGATCCTTCTGGGCATCTCTAGCTATCTTAACCTCATAATTCCTCTTTGCAGTCCTAATATCCTTTTTAACCTTCCTAGCTAGGTCATTATACTGCCATACTACCTGTACTTCTCCCCTTTTAATTCTCCTATAGAGTCCCCTTTTTAATCCAATTTCCCTTCTAATATTGCTATTCATCCATTTTGGATAATTTTTATTTGACCTAATCCTCCTCTTAGGTATATGCTGTTCCTGCCCTGTATGAATTTCCCTTACTATGTTATTATAATGCAATTCTACCTCAATGTTTTGATCCTCCTCTCTGCCTACTCCTATACCCTCCCAATTTATACCTTGGAAATAATGTCTGAGGCCCTGGTAATTTCCTTTTCTAAAATCTGGTACTAAAGCAGTGTTCTGTTCTACCTGCCTCTTTGCATTAATCTTGAATCTAATTTCGTGGTGGTCACTAACATCAAATCTCGCTCCTATCTCAACCTGACTTACCAAAGTTTCATTATTAGTTAAGATCAGATCTAAAATATTTCCCTGTCGTGTTGGTTCCCTTACAAGTTGTGTGAAAAAACCATCCTGGACGACATTTAAGAATTCCTCCGAGCACCCGTCTCCTGTCATACTATCCCAGTCTTTTCTCCTATAATTAAAGTCCCCCATAACGCACACATTATTATACCTAGATGCCCTTGCAAGCTCCTGCATCAGGGGTGCACTAGCTGCTTCGCCTAAATCTGGAGGCCTATATATAATGCCTACAACTAACTTATTCCCTCCTATAATAATGCCAATCCATAATGACTCCGTATTCCTATCTGTTTTTATTGTGGTATTGACATAGCTATTTAATGTGTTTCTAACGTACAGTGCCACACCTCCCCCTCTTCTCCCTATTCTATCCCTGTGGAAAAAAGTATACC
>JAXIVD010001022.1:0-2500 GCA_036785275.1 Cancer borealis
ACCTCCATCCTTTCTTCTCCTTCAGTGTTCCCTTCCTTCTTCCTACCATCCGTCGCCTCCCTAAACCCCCCTCCCGGTCCTCTCTTCTACTCCTACGTACTTCGACCTGGCGTGGCTTAGCTGTTCCCTTTACATGGAACACACACACACACACAGACACACACACACACACACACACACACACACACACACACACACACACACACACACACACACACACACACACACACACACACACACACACACACACACACACACACACACACATACACACACAACACACACACACACACACACACACACACATTAGATTCACCTAGTCCTTCTTTCCATTACCATACACCTACTCACGCTCCTACCTCACCTCCATCACCATTACATCCCTTACCTCCACCCATCCCTCCCTCCTTCCCTCACATCCTCCTGGGCACACACACCCACACACTCACACCCCCACACACAAAAAAAGACATAAACACAAACGGAAGCCAAACAAAGACATGTGAGAAATTTTCGAGAAGATATACGCGCTTTCATTGTCCTCGACCCTTCCTTTCCCTCGTCTCACCTCCCACACACTCTCCATTCTCTCCACTCATCTTGCATTCACCTCTCCTAACAATTTCCCGTGTCATCATTCCCAGCAGCTTAGGTCCATGATGACAAAAGAACTTTAAAAAACAAAACAAAAGAGCAGTCTCATCTTACGACCATCGGCAACAATTCTTTTATCGTCATCACGTCATGTCACACGCTTCCCCGTCCCGCCCTCCGCCCCTCATCCCTCACAGACTTGCTCAAGGACACTGCTAGCGATGCCTGGTGTAATTTTTCTTCAACGTTGTTAGTTTATCGGTTTTAAGGGTCACCGCTTAAAGCTATTCACCGCGAAGCCTTTTATCCCACGATGCGGTGATGGTATTTTTCGCGGCTACGTTGCCTGTTGTTTACACGAGGCACACCCGTGACATCAAAAGGCATCGAAAAACAATTACCCGAAAAGCCGAGTTAACCTAGAGAGGCCAATTCCAGAGAGTGAGGGAGGAGGAGGGGGAGGAAGAGAAGGATGAAGAGGAGGAGGGGTGAGAGAAGGGGAAATAGAAAAAAAGATAACTATTTTTCGAAGGTGAAGGGGGTTTGGCGGACGTGCTTCGGGAGGAGGGAGATGTTATTTATTTTTGTGGGAAAGGGGGAGGTGAGAGGGGAGGGGAAGAGATGGAGGCGAGGGTGTATATATATATGTATATAATTATGGAAGGAGGGGTAAGAGGAGGAAAGGAAGAAGGGGTGCTGTAGGAAAAAAGATTGGCCCGAAAATTACAAAAATCCTTGAACCACTATACCTTTCAATTTGTTGAATTCATAATATTTCATGGAGTGACCAGATCAAATGACACCATCACCCTCACCCCTTCACTTTTTCTTCGTTTTATTGCCATATCTCCACTTAAGATAACTATTACCAGATTCCTCGGTATTTACAGTCATTATCGATACAGTCCTTCATCAATACGGATCAGCGGTAACGTCTGTCGTGTCAAAAAGCTGTTGTTTTCCCCTGCTGAGCTATACAATACATGTAATCCTTGAATGGAGATACAATGATAGGTTCTTTCATATTGTAGCGTAATCACCCTATCCTGAAACACAGTCAATACCACTCCCATCCTGTCGGCACTATCCTGTTATCCTTAGCGGGTGGGGGAAGGTGGCGGCGTCCGGGGTCTCGTCACTGGCAGGCACACGCTGGAAAGCCGACCCGGGGGAGAGAAACAAAGAGGCGTCCCACCGACAGCACCAAATCTCTCTCCTCTCCCCCAGGCCTGGTCTCCATCCTGGCGCCTCCACACCTTCCCCTGGGTGGGTGGCTCACACGACCTCACTTTTCAAAGAATACGCTTTACAACTTTGTTCTTATTGTACGAATGCTTTCTCAGTATGATACAAACACAGATGTCGCGCAAACAGTCACATTATTTTTTCTTAAGTTTCCATTAATTATCAACATCATGAATCTTTGTCTTGATGGAGTGTACATCATTTATTCACTTCGTTTATTATGGCCTTGTACGATGGGATAAGGAGATAACTGCCTTCCTTTCAAGTGATGCTTAAGACTTCACTTCAGATCTGGTGAGACTTTCAGGCAGTCATTAGAGCAGCCACAATAATCAAAGTTACAGAGACCCATAGACCAACAGTGTACGGAGCGAAGTTTCAGTCACTAGATGGCCCTTGAAGCTCAAACACAGTGTCGGTAGCCAGCTTTACACACATTGAGGACCCCGCTCACGGCTACACCACAGACAGGTCAAGATGACAACACTGCGGAGACTTCACGCTACTTGCAAAACTTTTGGTCGGCTGCACACACGCCTGTAGGTGTCGCAAGGAAGAGCCGGCCAGTGCTACACACACACACCTGCACAAAGAAGTTATACACGTCTTGTACTGCAATTCTTTAGGTGCATAACTGTTATGGCTCCAGAAATATAATTAA
>JAXIVD010001022.1:20000-25000 GCA_036785275.1 Cancer borealis
TACTCAAATACCCAAACTTATTTCACTCCCTTACGTTACTAAAACAATCCCCCTCTCAAACAAGGGAAGAAAAATAGATGATGGGTAATTAAAAATGCGCGAAGCAACCCCAAACAAATACCCACATCAAAACCCAGTAACGTAAGAAGAAAAGTTAACGGTAAAAACACACAACACCGGCTTCACTCTCAATCTCCAATTAAAACGAAATAATACTCACGCCATACCTCCGACACAACCTGTACCCTCTGCTCGGTGACCTGAACTATACTGTGTCGGCGCTGGGTCATCCGGCCTTATATATAGGGGGACGCGACCCACGCCACGCTTAGTCATGCCCCGTGGCGTGAAATAAACCCTATACAAAAGAAACTACTCTTTAACTTATCTAACGCAACATTATCTTTACATTAAAACATAGCAGATGAAAATACAAATATATAGCCGAAATTACAACACGCTCGCTCTCTTAACAACAATGTTAGAGCTAAAAAGTATAGAACGGGTTGTAACGCTATATAAACTATCCTTAAAATTACAATAAAAATATAATAACCTTAAATTAAAATAGCAGTTCCCAAAATAAAAATTAATAATGGAAATATATAGTTTCTCAACTCTCCAATGCGCCACAAAAGACCCACGAGAGTTTTTAGTGCATTTACCACCTCCACATCTTCTTCTTCCACTATTACACAACAATTTAACAGTATATTTATGAACTAAGCTTAACCTAACAAAATTAACAAAAAATATGTAACCATGCCATGCAACACCGTTTTCCTCTACAAGATGTGGTTCTGGGCCATGAAAGGTCGAAAAGGTCACCTCGCGGTCACTTTTTCTTAAGCCGCTTCCCCCCCCTTCACCTCACTCAACCCCTGTTCCACACATCACACATCAAAAACGCTGGCATACACACAAAAATAACCATGACTCCATTAATGTCTTAAGTCACTTCGTGACAGTCCTCCCTACCAAAAAAAAAAGAAAATGGGTGGGGGAGAAAGATACCGCACATTTTCTTAAGCTGGAGACAACGTGCAAAAAAAAAAAAAATGGACTAATAAAGTTCTGAAGGAACAAAACAAAACTAGCGTTGTGGAGAGCATTGCCAAAAGAAAAAAAACAGTTCAGCTGGTTTAGACACGGGTAACAGCACAACAGGTGAAGACCACTCGCTCATACCAGGGCGTATAAGGCCCATACGCAACATGGCGTCAATCTCCTTTTGAATGAGCGGAACCTGTCGAGGGTGTACTCGGTAAGGTGACTGCTTAACAGGCTTCGCTCCATCAACGTCTATGTCATGGACTACTTTCGTAGTCCGCCCAGGGCTGTCCTTAAAGACCTCAGGGAACTGGTCCAAAACAGCGAGCACACTGGAGCGCTGCTCCGCTGTCAAATGGTCCAGCTCCTCCTGCAAGGCGGCTCTCGCAGGCCCATTCTCCTGCCACGCCCCTACTGAGGACGTCGACAAGGTACTGGCCACGGCCGTTTCCTCCTCCTCTTCCTCAACAGGTATGCAAGGACCTGAGAGACAAACGGGAGTGCCAGATAGGCCTCCCGAGGAAGAGTCGACAAAGCCCTTAAGCATGTTTACATGACATAAACGCTGCTGGCGACGACGACCTGGGGTAGACACCACATAGTTGGTATCACTCACCTTCTTGTGCACCTCGAACGGTCCCTGAAACTTGGCTTCAAAAGGATCCCCCTGATGCGGCAAGAGTACTAAGACTCTGTCGCCTGGAGAAAATTCCCGTTGCACTGCTCCCTTTCCCTTGTCAAACCAATGCTTAGCACGGGTTTGACTCTCATCAAGATGTTCGGCTGCCAACTGCCAACAACGTAAAAGCTTGTGCCTAACCCCTCCTATCCACTCCAACAAGCTGAACTCTCTCTGGTCTGCTCCCAACAACGACTCCTTAATATGGGTCAGAGGACCTCTCACCTGGTGGGCAAATATTAATTCGAAAGGACTGAAACCAGTACTCTCTGAAGGGGAGTCTCTCAAGACAAACAAGACATAGGGAAGATTGTCATCCCAGTCAGTATCAAACTGAAGGGCAAACTTGTGCAGGATGCTTTTCAGAGTTTGGTGGCTACGCTCCACCACACCTTGAGTCTGGGGGTGGTAAGGACTGCTCACGGAGTGCTTAATTCCTAGAGACTTACAAAAATCATTAAAAATCCTACCACAAAAATAGCTAGCACCATCTGTCTGCACCTTACATGGGACTCCGAAAAAAGAAAAAAACATTGTTAAATTTCTACAAATTGCCTCCGCTGTAATCCTTCTAAGAGGTACAGCGTTAACATACCTCGAGGCTGCGTCAACCATGGTGAGGAGATACTCATTCCCTCTCTTGGTTTTCTTTAGTGGGCCAACGACGTCCACTTGGATGGTGGTAAATGGTTCCGGCAGGTGAGGAACCTTGACCAGAGGAACCGGTTTGATTTTCTGGTTCGGCTTCCCCATGCGTTGGCAGATCAGACACTCCTTGCAATGCCTGGCCACCTCTGCCCGAATCCCTGGCCAGAAGTACAAACGGGTTAACTTCCCGAGCGTCTTCCTGACCCCCAAATGTCCGGCAAAACGTCCATCATGGGCCACCTCCAGCAGGGCCTGACGGTACTGGACCGGCACCACCAGTTGCTCGACTGAGGCCCACGCGGCATCCTCCTTCTGGAAGGTGGGCGGCAGCCACCTCCTAAACAGTACCCCCTCTTTAAGGAAGTACATGGTAGTCGGCGCGACATCCCTCTGCTGCGTCAGCGCCTGCTCCATCATGGTCGTCAAACTCTCGTCCTCCCTCTGCGCGGTGATCAAGGCCTCCCTTCCCTGGCGCACATTACCTGAGGACAAACAAGGACCGGCCGAAAGAGGCTCGGCAAACAGGGATGAAATATTGAGGTCCCCGACCTCGTTACCTTGGGTAGAACTCTGGGAAACTGGGGGTTCTGGAGTTTGGGCGGCGTTACTCATGCTGCGTGTCACAGCACAAAAGGGAAAAACTTGGGGCATATTGGCCTCCAGTTGTTCCAAATCTGCGGAGGCACTAGGCTCTTCCTGCAGGACCAGAGGAGGGGTTCCTTCCATTCTTTCCCCGGCCAAATCATTGCCTAAAATGATGTCCACCCCTTTTACGGGCAACTCAGGCAAAATCGCAACTGGAGCCTCACCCTTAAAACAGTCAGAATCTAAAAAGATCCTGACCAAAGGTGCCGAATTACGGCCCCCAATGGAAGACAAGATTACCCATTCTCCTGTCTTCCCTCCAGTAACCATCCCTGCCCTAAGTAAGGTCTGTAAAGCCCCCGAGTCTCGGAGAACATTCACGGGACGAGTTATCCCGCCACCAGTTACAGACCCCCTCGAAACAAAAGCCTTATATCCAGCGTCCGGCTGGATCGCCTTGTCTCCAGTAGTAGTGAAGTGTCCTCCCTCTCCTGGAGTAGGGAGCACACAACCCACTGTCATTGTCTCCACCTCCGGGGACTTTTGAGTGGCCAACACTGCCTTCGCCGGCTCCTTAGGCTGGAGCCTGCGCCAGCAATAGTCTGCCTTATGTCCGGTCTTCCCACAGAACGAACAATTAAATATTTCCTTCTGCCGACCTGGCGACGCGGGCTTCGAAATACCCTTGCCTTGAGGGGGAGGGTCAAGAGGGCGCTGGTGCGCTCCCTTCCCTTTATGTTGGGGGAAGCTGGATCCCCCACCACCTGGACGGGAACCAGACATGTAGCTGTCTTTCTTGGCTAAGGCATAGTTGTCTGCTATGGTAGCAGCTTCCTCTGCCGTGGTGATGTTTCTCTGAGCCAAGTGAGATGCTACGTCCCTGTCCACGACCTGTACAAATGCCTCAATCAAAACTAACTCTACTAGCTGGTCATAGGACTCTGCGTTCTTCGACCGGCACCAACTCACAAAAGCCTCACGCTTCGCCCTAGCCAACTCCAAATGGCTTTGTTCAGGGTTCTTTCTCAGAGCCCTAAACTTCTGCCTATAAGCCTCAGGCACCAGAGAATAAACCTGAAGGACCTGCTTTTTAACCTTTTCATAGGAGCAAGCGTCCGTATCACTCAGCGCCATATACGCTTTCAGTGCCTTACCCTTGAAGCTTTGCTGCAAGAGCAAGGTTCACAGATCTCTGGGCCATGAGAGACGAATGGCAAGCCTCTCGAAACTGTTGAAGAAGGTGTCTACACACCCTTCATTAAAAGTGGGTATAAGCCTAATGGCCTTCCCCAAATCAAACATAGGAACGCTGGAGCCGTTGTTCCCAGCTGCCCCTAACTCAGCTAAACGCACCTGAGTTTCGGCAAGCCTCAACTGCAGCTCCAGCCGCCTAATCTCTGGGTCAACCTGGTGCTCCCTGAGCCCCTCGTCCATCCTATCACCTTCAGTCTCTGAGTGGAGAGATTCACTCTCGACCCCAACCAAACTGATCTGTTGAAGCACCAAGCTAACAAGGTCTGCTTTCAACAGTTGGTAATAGTCTGTAGCCCCTAAATGGGTAGCAATTAACCGTAACTCAGGTACTGTTAATCCGCCTACCTCTTCGGGCGTTGGCTGGTTACCCACAAAACTCGCCGCGTCTTCGTCAGTCACGATACGCATGATGCCGAAAGACCGCGATAAACACAAAAATAATGGCTTATGTAGTCACTCGTGATCCTGGCGAGGTCGCCACTGTCATGCCCCCACTCCAACAACAAACTTTTCCTTCTCCTCTCGTTCTTGACGTTACACTTTAAAGGCAAAATAATTTAAAATGAATGAGGAGGAAACTTAATTACCAGGTTCAAAAGGGGGGTTTCAGAAATAAAGTTAAAAAAAAACACAAGTAAACAAACTACACTAGATTTATTTACAAGTTAATATTTATATACACAACGGAAATTTAATTCAAAAGATGATCTGTCTACCAGAAGGGTAGTTAATTACATTGAAAGCAATTAATTAAAAAGAGAAACAAATACAAAAATAGACAAGA
>JAXIVD010001022.1:45000-90000 GCA_036785275.1 Cancer borealis
TCAGACGGATTTATTTTATTTATTCTTCTTCTTTTTTTTTTGTTTTGTTTTGCATTTTGAACTCCCCTTGGATTTGTGTTTTGCAGGGTGATGCTTACAAGACTTGCTTCTTGTAAACCTTTTCCATTTTTGTCACTGACCAAACCTTCCTCATCTCTTCAGTATCTCTTAATTAGGCCCAAATTAAAATCCTGATAATACCAATTTAATAATTTGTCTACTTGGTAAATTTAAGATAGAATGAGTGACCCTACTACATTTTTTGGTGTTTTCTTTCATGGTTAACAGAGGATGAGGAAAAGGATGGTAAGGCTTGAGCTGATTTTTATGATGACTAGCACACTTACTGGATGGTCTGTCCCTTAGTTAGTGTATTGATGTTTGATGTAGTAAAGTGTCATTCAAGTTATCGAGGTGAACGTGCTTTGTAATGGTGGGGAAGGAGGAGTGGTGGTTGTCAAGTCCATCATGTGTGCAAGTATCTAATGGAGTTGTGGAAAAAATATTGACAGTCAATTTGCTTACATATAAACCTTTATAGTTTTTATTGTCTGTAGATTTTCTTAATAATGCTAAAAATTTTGATTTGAATATAATATCTTACACTAGGATTGTGCATATCCTTGAAACATGTGACTAGAGTAGTGATGGAGTATTACAGTGGCAGGCAGAGTATGGCATTCCATGTAGTGGCACACCTTGGTTCATCATGATGCCTCAACTATACACTAAATGCAACAAAATCATGTTGCTATATTCATTAATTTCACTTGCCAGGGAGATAAGTTTCTGCAGAGGACTGTACAAACTTATTGAGAAAAGTATAGTTTGCGTTTAATAAAGTGGAACTGCGTTTCACATTTGATTTATAAATCAAGTTAATATTACATTGTTTAATTTGCATCTCATAAATTTATTGTACATTTTAAACCCAAACTTATGTGTATCCTTTAGTTCTTTCGTTGTGTATGTGGGAAGTAACTTTTCCTCTTTAGTATTTAATAAGTTATCTGCTGATTTGCTCCATGTGATACAGTTGAAAGATAATTGTATGTCACTTATTCACCATGTCCTTATATGTTCATATATATTTCAGATTACTTATACCAAGAAGCATTCCTGACAACCTATCGCACCTTTATCTCACCTGATGACCTTATTCACAAGTTACTGAAGCGTTACAACAGGTTCGTCAGAAGTCCAGACATTGAGAGGCAGAAGGCTGCTAAGAATGTGTTCTCCCTCCTGGTGCGTTTGGTGGATGATCTCGCCATTATTGATTTGTGCAATGAGACGCTGGAAACATTGACAGACTTTGAGTATGGATTGCTGTGTCGTGGTGAACTGGCACAGGCTCGGTTACTCAGAATGAAGATTGTTGAAAAGTTTGAGGCCAGGAAGAGGCATAATGCATCGAGAGAAAACTATAATATAGCATCCTTAGCAGTGACTACAAGAAATGTGTCTCTTCTTGATTTCAAAGCTCTAGAGATTGCTGAGCAGATGACTCTATTAGATGCAGAACTTTTCCTTACTATGGAGATCCCCGAAGTTCTGCTTTGGGCTCGAGAACAAAATGAAGAAAGAGCTCCCAACCTCAACACATTCACGGAACACTTCAACAAGATGTCTTACTGGGCCCGCACTCGCATTCTGGAGCAAGAGGATGCAAGGGACCGTGAGAAATATGTATTGAAATTCACTAAGATTATGAAGCACCTACGCAAAATGAACAACTTTAATTCCTACTTAGCTCTCCTGTCCGCCCTTGACTCTGCTCCAATCAGGCGGCTCGAGTGGCAGAAGAATATCACCGATGCCCTCAAAGAATACTGTCTACTCATTGACTCATCGTCTTCCTTCCGGGCATACAGAGAGGCACTGTCTGAATCTTCACCGCCCTGCATACCGTATATGTAAGTCACTCTTTTCTTCAGGCAACATGTATCTATCTATAGACCTGGCTTGATCCCCATTAAAAGAGGATAGTCAAGACAAGGCATTTAGGATTCAGGGAGACTACTCTTCTGCACTCGTTTTTTCATAGGAGAGAATAGAGAGGAAGGGCTTCCCAGATCCCTCCTCCTTTAGTCAAATCCATTGCCGTTGTGGAGGGGCTTCAGGACCAGAGATTGTGGTCTGATGCTGCAATGCCTCAGACTTCAGTCTCTGGTCCAACCCATTTTTGCTTGGCCTTTTTCTTTATCTATCTTTATTTCCTCTTATTTCATCAGTATTTTCTTTCTAACCACCCACCCACTCTTTTCTTCCTAAAATGTGAGAGCCGTGCTGAGAGGATGAAAG
The DNA here is from genome assembly GCA_036785275.1 of Cancer borealis. Taxonomy (NCBI): domain Eukaryota; kingdom Metazoa; phylum Arthropoda; class Malacostraca; order Decapoda; family Cancridae; genus Cancer; species Cancer borealis. The sequence continues at coordinate 47,305 of JAXIVD010001022.1, forward strand.
GCTAATTAAGAGTTCAGTCATGAACGGCCTGAGAGTGCCATGGGCACAGTATACCGTCCCTCTTTCATTGTAACAACCTGTGTCCCAGCTGAAGTTCATCCCTTAACATGACCTTCCCCCACTCCCCCAACTCCTACACCATCTTCACTTTTCCTAGTCCCTTCCCTTCCCCTTTACCCCTCTTTCCTTCCCTCTCCTTCAGCTACATCTACCACAAAATCTCTTTAACCTTTAACTCGCAGATTCTCTTGTAAATCTCTGTAATATAATTCCACAATGATTTTTCTTCTTCCTGCCCAGATATTGCTTTCACTTACATACTTCCTACTTCTGATTGCTCCGCCACTCCTAATCCCAGTTCTCCTATTCCTATCATATCACAACTTGTAATTGTTAATTTTCTTTTTCATTATCCTATGATTTCCATTCTCCACTGGAATATGCGAGGTTTCCGCTCCCATGGAAACAACTCTCTATCTATGAACCCTAAGTTATATTGGGCCAAGTTGCTCTGTAGTGCAGTGTCCGGCTCATGGCCGGCCTAAAGGTTACGAGTTTGAACCTAGCTCATGGCAGCTTCTTGGGTAGCAGGTAGGGGTAGCGCTCTCTCATTATACTTAACAAAACTATAAGGTCTATGGTTACCTAGTTTGGGGAAATTATTCAATCACCTTTAATCCTTTGTGAATTCCCATGGCAGCTCTCTTGAGCATTACTTGTCTACCTCTAATTTCTCTATTCTCAACTCGGACAATCCTACACATTTTGATACAAGAACCCAAACCTTTTCTTGTCTAGGTTTGTCCTTATGCTTCCTCCTCTTCTTTCAGTCTGTATTTTCACTGGTCAGTTCTAGACCAATACCCTTTTACTGACTTTTCTTATTTTACTCTCCCACCTTTTATGTTCAAATCTGTAATCCCACCGTTGGCACTTTTAAAGATGGGAAAGCTGACCTTTCTTACACGACCTGATAGATCGCATATAGTCATACAATAATTTCTTTCCAGGCATCACTCGTATCACCACTATCATTATCACTGCCATGTGAACAGGTTTGTTGTTGCGGTCTTAAATCAATCAATCAATCAATAAGCCAACCAACCCTTCCCCTCAAAGGAATAGCTAGCTCAAACTAGCAAGGAAGGAGGTTTGGTGCTCCAGCACCAAGTTCTTTAGGTGCCTTCTGAGCCCTTTACTAAGCCACTTTGCCACATTACTGCAGCTCTATCACATGACCATCATGGGAATTTTGCTTCTTATGGCCTTCTTCACTACTATGTCACCAAGTACTATGTCGAGTCATCGGTAGACAAATGCAACCATGTATGATGTTCTGCACATCACCACTCTTGGACTTGTGTCCACATGGAAAGCATAAAAGCCATGTTGCTATTTGCTCAAGAATGCCCGACAACAACTCCATGCATGCATATCAGTATTGGGGATGCACAACAACCAGTTATATTATCTTATAGGGTCTTTCTTTTGCTGTACAATTTTTAGCTGTGTTTGTTTATGTTTTCAGAATGAAATCACGAACTACTGAGTTATACATTTGCTTTTCTTAATGTCACATAAATTTACACAAAACTTGTAAATTTTCATTGCTCACAATAATATTTTTTATATACTTGACCATAGATTTTCCAATTTTATTTTGAAATCCTGTAATTTCTTTTCCTTAAAGGTGTATTGTATAAATAAGCTGCAGTCTCCCAGTAACAAACTTCCCTGATTGCTTCACACTGGTTTCTTAAGCAATTATTTTCCTTTACAGCGGCCTCATTCTTCAAGACTTGACATTTGTCCACATTGGCAACAAAGATCTCCTTGCTGATGGCAATGTCAATTTCTCCAAAAGATGGCAACAATTCAACATATTATTAGACAATATGAAAAGATTTAAAAAGTGGTAAGTATGAATTTATATATTGAAAACATGAACATGTGACATAATGAAAGCATGGCAAAATTGTTGAATAAATACTTCAGTTCAATCTTCAATACAGCAATGACTGGTGATACCATTAACTCTAATGACATTAATACTAATGATGCAGTGCCGCGGTAATAGACAGACAGTATGCCACCACCATAACATCACTGTTAGTAATTATAATGACAATCATTTTGTGCTTTACCAACAAAACTTCGTCCATAATAATGTAATAAGCTCCAATCATACGTTGCCAGATCAGGAAGTAAATATTGAAGACGTACTAAACACAACTAGCAATATAAAAACAAATAAATGGCCTGGGTCAGACAATATCTATCCAAAAATTCTAAACAAACAAAAAAAACGAGACACTTAAAAACCCTTGCATCTCTATTAAATAAAATCCTTCAACAAGGCTTAGTTGCAGTCAATTGTAAGGCAGAGAATGTCACCCAAATCTTTAAGAAAGGCAACACAAATATTCCAGGGAATTACAGGTCCATTAACGACATCCGTGGTTGGCAAAATGTTCGAAAGTATAATTATTATAAGACAATATTGTTAGTTATCTTGAATGATATTCTTTGATCAAGAACTCACAGTACAGCTTTGGGTATGAAATATGCTTATCTTATCTGTTCACATTTCATAATGACATTTTCTGTCCAAAATATCACCAGATCGTTAAAACATTATGTATCTTAATTTTCAAAAGTCCTTTGATAAAGTTTCTCGTAATAAGTTAATATTCAAAATCAAACAACTTGGAATCAAAGGTAATGTTCACAATTGGATCAAAAACTGGCTAAGTAATAGAAAACAAGTGTCATTACCACTGGATCTGCCTTGGCTTGGGCACCAGTCACTAGTGGTGTTCCACAGGGATCTGTACTTGGACCTGTGCTATTCATAATATACATAAAGGACATCAATTTTGGAATTAATAACTTCATCGCAAAAGTCACAGATGATACAAAAATCTTATTTTGTAATATCTGACAGCAACTGGCAAAGCCAGGTTGAAGCCTTGTGCAGCGAGGCCGTGGGAGGGATGGAGGTAGCAAGTTCAGAAGAGCAGTCAGCATGAAAATAGCCTTATGCAATTGCAAAACTCTGCCTTATTCATAGTCAGGGTACACATAGCTTTGTTGGATAGCTCTGCCTCCCAATGTGTAATGTCTATTGCACATTGTAATTGTAACTCAGCTGAGTCTGTATATAACAATACTCTAAAATATCCTTTCTCCACAGCACATACAATTTTAAGAAGAACGAGAAGATCATCACTTTTTTGAACAACTTTGATTCTTACCGTAATGAAGAGGCTCTTTGGTTCATCTCGGAGAAAATCAAGCCACGGGGAGGAAAGAAGAAGTAAGAATCACGCCCCGCCTTCCTCCTCTGCTGAAGGAAGCCCCTGGAGAGTAACACTTGAAGTGGTCAATTTCTGTCATTTCAAACCTATGTGAATTAGTAGCAATTTTGCAGATGACAATTGAGCTATAATAGAGGTAAATGTAAGGAAATCAGTATTGGCGTCAAGTACATACAACATGAACATCAGCAATATTATAATGTAGTTGAAATTTCCCCCCATCACCTGTCAGGGTTTGGCATCCTCTCCGGGTCCTCGAGATGGTAAAGAATTCCATCAGTAGTGTGAACTGCTGACGATAATTTATTTTGTTAAGAGAAAGACACAATTTTATATGACTTCGGATAAGTATTTAAAAACTTGGTTTAGTATTATCTCGATATACTGGTACTGTATTTAGTACTTGAACCAAATGTGAAATATACATAAATTCTTTTTTAAGTGTAAATATGAGATTTAATTTTGTACAGCTATGTGACAGAGTGGTTAATTCTCTCAAAAAGTATTTTCTTTTGTATCTATTTGCATTTATTTTCTACATTCAGACCAGTGATGCATTAATTCACAGTTCTATTTCCAGCTGTACAGAGGCACTAAAATTACTGCATGTAAGGTCTGCATAACATAACCGGACACACACAAAATAGTGCAGTCTTACCTGGATAGAACCAGCTGATAATGTTACCTCACACAGCTGAAGTCCTTTTATCCAAACAACACAACACCTACACTGGTCTGAGCCAGTAGACAAATCCTCCAAATAATGCTTCAATAACAAAAAGGATTATGATTTGTATGTGAAACTGCATAACATTTTTCTTGTAAAGTAAAAGTTGAAAAATAGCAGTTCATAGTTTGTCCACCTGTACTGTATCATATATCAATGATATGATTGCAGAGACATTATTTATAATTCAGCTTGGAAAGTTGTAAATGACAATTTGTATTACTCTTGTGATACACTGTTGGAATGCATAGGTGGTGGTTAGGTATGGAGTGTTGTTTCAATGGCAAGAATCTGCTCTCCTTGGGTTCTTGTTGCAGCAAGAGAAAAGTCATTGCTCGGAGGCACCGTGGGGTTAGTTTGCCCAACAGGGACATTACATGAGGTGAAGATGATACCACTTATACTAAAGAGTAATTACACTTCTGTGAACAGTATTAGTACAAAGCTTGTGAATACAATGAATGGATATAGTCTACAAGTGACAAATATATTGTAGCATGATGTAACAAAGGATGCATCTGCTGTCTATCTTGTGTTGGTCAGCTTCATCTCTGTAACCGTTATGCCTGTGGTCGGTAAAGATCCCTTACCAAGGAACACAGCCAACAAGACAATTAACAGCTGATAAGGATGTGCATGGTCTGCTCCAACACATACTTAATGCAAAGGCCACATATTCACAGCTGAGAATACTAACTACTCCATTATTGAGTTATATATACTAAAGTTTGGATAAAAGGAATTTAACTGTACTGTGCTTGTCATTGATGTTTAGCTGGTACTGAATACATCATTAAAGCCACACTCACACATTCAGTGTAATGACATACGGTGCAAAAAGACCAGTCATTGTAATGCAGTAATAACACAAACACACCAATATTTTTGTAGGCAACTCTAGAGTTGGCTTAATTTCATCCCTTTATGAGGGATGAAAAATGTTTGTATGCCAAAAGAATTATTGATTATATGTAAAAATACATGTGTATCCCAGTCCAGTGTATGATGTTGTGTGGGTGAGAGTAAAGCATCAGAATGGTGCTCTCTATGAAGGCCATAATGGCTAGTCTTGTGCATTGTATTAACTATAGTTAGGTTTGAAGAGCATCTTATTGTGAAACTACGAGAAGCAGCCAAGTGCGTGCGTGTGCATGTGCGCGTGCGTGCGTATGTATGTGTGTGTTTCAAAGAATGTAAGTGAAGGCTTCAATGCAGGGTGTGTACACTCCCCAGCCATGTGTGCTTCATCAGTGTGTGTGTATGTGTCAGTATAGTACTGATGAGTTGCCACTAAGAATCAAACCTTTCAGTATGTTAGGAAATTACTTGTACATACTTGTATAGCCAGTTATATTTCATTATTTCTATAAACACTATTTTAGTTACAGCTGTCACTTTCATTTTAGAAGTCAACCAGTTGCAAAGACTCTGTTTCTCAATGAGTCACAAGTAGCAGAAGTTTCCTGTACTCCGGATGTAAACTTTAGAAAGCCAAAGAGACAGCCAAGTGGCTGCATGTATATGAGTCCAAAGATATATTCCTGCTTGTGATTGGATGAAGCTATCATCCGATTGTAAATGCTCCGGAAATAGAGCAAACTATACCAGTTGCATTTGCATACTATTTGGAGTAGTATGAGGAGCCTGACCTTAGGCAACCATAGTCATGTGGACAGACAATTGAAAATTCAGTATGTACTGGATTATTTCCACATTTAGAATCACACCAACTGATGATCATTCACTCCTGAGTATCTTCAGTTAGTTTGTATTTCAGGTTGACAGGTCACATCACTCACTGATGCTACACAGATTAATTATCTCATTGCCATTATACAACAGACTTTATCATCTCATTAATGTTTCAATCACTCGCCATTAATCATTCAGTTGGACTTCTTCATTGATGACACCAGAGAGTGTGAAGGTCACAAGGTAATCAAGGTTCTCAGTCCATTATCCATGCTAGGTGATATCAGGGAAGCTTTAAAAAGGGCATGTACCAGTAGCAGTGTTTGTTAGGTGTGTTGCATCTCACCAACCACCTGGTTATATACACTTACTAATGCAGTGCTTAGTGCTTGTATGTGAGATTCTCCATGATTAGGAAAAGTGGTCTCAAAATTTGTTGAATTTCATTATTATAAATCTGCATGTGGATTTAACAGGAATGAGGATCATATGCATCATGCTCATTATAATATATTTCAATACTGGCTTCTTTGGTGACAAATACCATTATGTGTAAGAAAATGCCTTGTCACAGTCAAGATTCCTCTACAAGGCTCACACCTCAATTCATTCGCCTGTCCACATCACTGACATCGTAAACATTTTCTGCAGTTTTGGTTTATTTTTGTTGTCTTTATATCCCTGCTTTATGAGGTAACCTGTGACCATTGCTGTGTGAGCTTAACCCCAAACAACACAACGCTCATTTATCATCAACTTGTAAAACTTGTGATCAAGTTTTATGGCATAAATGAAAACTATATATGAATGAAGCTGTCTTCACCCGTCAGATTTTTTTAAAGGTGTACTCTGCTATGTCAGGGATAGTCAAGACAGTTATAAAGAACAAAATGTTCCAAATTAGTGGACGAAAGTGAATACGTAGGTACTTGCTTCATATAATATGCTATTTCATTGCCTGGGTTGTAGGTTAAAGTAGACCATACCCACCCCAATACAGCAGTAACTTAGCAATATGAAGCTAGAAATGAACAGGCTATGCAGGACACTGTAATACTGTGTAGCAAACAGTACAATGAAACACCTCTCCGAGCCTCATTTGTTTACACAGGTGTGGCGCAGCAGTATTTCTAAACTAGTGAAATGTTTGTAAAGGACTATGTGTGTAATAAGCCTGATAACACAAAACATTTAGTAGAGTTCATCTTGTTTTTTCCCCAAAACTGCAGTGAGGAACTATACCAGACATCGAATGCTGGACGCAGTTACCACACAACGCAACACAATTATTATTGCAATTTTACGCATCTCATTTTGTACGTATCATGTGTATAAAGATTATTTTTCCATGCATGATATATACAGCCCTACATGGTTCTGTAGTGTTAAGGTGATGTCACAAGGTCACACCCTGTGTATGTGCTGCTGTGCTTGTTAATGTGTGCCTCAGCATGGATGGACAGGGTGGTGTTCCTGGGAGTGCAATGGAGGCAGGAGTGCCTCAGCATGAACTTAGGGTGTTTCTGGGGTGCAACAGCTGGTGTGGATGGAGCTCCTCTGAGGAGTACAAAGGAGGAATCAGAGGCTGTCAGAATACAGCCCCTTATTCTAGTCATTTTAGTAAGTCATTGCACATTAAGATATTATTTAACTTTGGACTGTTTTCAAATGTAGTAGTTATTATTTAATCTTGCATAATGCGTTGCTATAAGTTAATGGTTTGTATTGTCAAGCAATTTTATACATTAAAGGAAATTTATATGCCTGTATTTTGTTTGTGTTTCCTGCATCACATGGCACACTAGAAGGAAGATTACAATGTGAAGGTTTTATAATTTGATGACTATTAACATGGACTTACAAAATAATGATACTAAAAATATAATTAATAATACCAACTTAGTACAGTATAAAAAAATCCTAAATAAAAGGAAAAGAAATAAGGCAAGTTTTGTGTTGGTAGTGTGTTTGCCTCATCTCCTTGACCTGTAATGTGCAAGAAAACTATTTTAAACAGATGGGAGAGGTATGACTTATCTTCGTTGCAAGGAGAGGCTAAGAAAGTCTAGGGATGAGGGACAACTGTCTCTTTACTTGACAATAGTTTGAGTCACTGTCGTGCAGCAGCAAACAATCTTGTGCTCACCACCTCCCTCTAACGCAGTGGTTCTCAACTCGTAGCAGCCCATGGATCATCAACCCAATTATAGAAATACCGTGGACCATTTATTTTTTTGAGGATACTCTGACCTCGGTTCTGAAAACTCCCCTAACCACCCACCTGTCAACTCCCTCGCCTCTTGTATCTATTTCCTGAACATCAACACCAACCCCTCCTACATCTCTATATTCATCCATTATAACCACCTCCAAATCTCTACTCTGACCTCTCTCTCTTCTATAACCCATACTGTTCCCTCCTCCTCTCACCCTCGCCCACGCCCATCCACTACTACTAATTAATTACCTTCCTTTATCCAGCCTCTTTGGTCCTCGCCGATGGAACAAATACTTCCATATCCCTGCTCATGCTCCATACTCAGTAAACACTTTCCAATTTCAAAAATGCATCCAATGACATGTGAGAAGGGTAACCTTCTGTGATGCTTCCAATTTAATTTCAAATAGGCCTACTGAATGTACCTTTTTTTTGTTATGTTTAGTCTGCCCTTAGATCTTGTATTCCCAAGGGGATACTGCATTATATAAATGTTTTTACTCACATCATTCATACTTTTATGCTATATGTTTATATTAAGGTTTATATTAGAATTGTTTTTCCAAACTTTCAAATCCTATGCAGTCAACCCCTCCCACCAGACAGTTTTCTATGGAAAGAAATTAATATCATAATCTAATCACTATTAATAGTCATTAACTTGTCAAAATGCTCTCCATAGTCTAATATAATTAACCTACTTAGTTATCTTCCCATAAAACTTTGTTAAGGATGACGTAATATTGCATCATGTGAGGCGATCATGCCCCCGGAGGCCCGGGACGTGCTAAAAGTCACGTAGACAAAAATGTTCCCTTATATAGTAATCCAGAGATCAGATTCAATAGATATCTAAATGTCACTTATTTAGCGTCAAAATTAATTTCCTATAAATTGATAACTATTTCACGTCTCAATAATCAATTAATAATAAGATCAAAGGAGGAATATCCTCGAAACCCCCCCCTTCCCCCTTCTCATCTCCCGCCTTTTTCCCAGAGAGCATCATTCGTGGCTCACCCTTGATTGTGTTCGCAGGTGAGTGACATCGCTCTCGAAATCCCTCAATATTTGTGAAATCCAATACCTCTCGCCATTATTATATAGTCCACAATCTTCCCCAGTAGTCTGACAATACATGTAAACTCCTATTGAGATCTATTATAAGTGGATAATATCAATTTCCTTCTCTTAAAGAAGGACAACGTGGTTTCAAAACCGCATGGCCTCCTGTGTCTCCTGTTCCCCTTCAAAATAATATTTCATGGTGTATAATATATATTTTTCATAGTAATTTCTATGTTATTGTGACTGTGTATTAACTTCTGAGTTAATGAAGTGAAAGTAAAACCAAACAAATTAAATAAAGAATAGAATAACAACAATTAACAACTATAATAAATAAATAAATAAAAATAACGCCCCCGTCCCCCCCCCGGGCACCACACTGGTGGCTTAAGCGGTGGGATTCAAAGTGTTTTGAGCACTGCCTAACATTACCACAACAAGGGAGAATGTGGAAAATTTCAGTGGTGGGTCATAGTCAAATTCCAAACAAGTTAGTAGTGGAAAATACAGAAATAAGAATATTCCGAGCACCTGGAGGTAGAGCAGACAATTTCAATAATGATACCCGAATGAATGAAGTGCTAAACTGGGAACATGACCTATGTATACTTTGGATAGGCAGTAATGATATTGACCAGGAATCAAATCCTAAAGACATTGTAGAGAACATTAGCCAAATAATAGAGTCTATTGAACAAGACTGCCAAGCAGTAGTATGGGTATGCTTAATAGAACCCAGATTCTACCCCAATGAAGAATTCATGTCCCATCAGGATTATAGGAAAGTACAAAGGGCCATAAATAAAAAATTACAAAAACACCTGCCCAATCAACAAATCCATTTCAACAGTGAGTTCTGGGTAGAGAACCTATCAGAGGATGGAATTCATTGGAATCAAGAAGGTAAACAAAGAGTAAAAAGCAAACTCAGTAAAACCATAAGAAATTTCATGGATGGGGAAGAGTCAGATTAGATTAAAGTTAGATTAAGGTACAAACTGACCCAGCATCCCTAGCCAAAATGGATTATGAAGAAAGAGAAGGGGAGACAGTAGAGGGCAGTTGGAATCTTGAAAACTCCAAAATCATGAGAGGGGAAATCGAAGAATTAAAGAATGTGGTACGTCACCAGGCCGCGGTGATAGAGAGAATAGGGAGTCGCGTCATCAAACAGGAAGAGACCCTTGCCTCACCTGTAGTTAGTCGCCCCCCAGTAACCAAACCGAGAGACATCCCCATGCTCGAACTAAACCACCTGGAGGGCCTAGAGGCTTCAACACGCCTCCAAATGTTTATTGAATTAATAGAACAGGCCACACCCGAGGATGCCTCCCGAATCCAAGTCGCCAAAAGCAGGTTAGGATCAGAAATAGTCATGCTCGTACATAACCACCAACGAAAACGGCCGAACCTTTCATGGAGTAATTTTTGTCAGCTATTAAAAGATGAGTTTGCTGTAGATGTGAATCTAGACCGAGCGTGGCAGGATTTAGAAAATGAATTTTATGACTGGGGAGAGAGCCCACAAGTCTTTTGTAATAGAACCATTTGCAAATACGCCACTTTAGAGTCTAAATTTCCAAATGAAAAATTTCCTGATAGAAACAAATACCTAAAACGAAAGGTATGGCAAGGTCTACCACGAGATCTCAAAGATAAATTGGAAGGTTTCTTAGATGAAGCCTACCCCCTAAATAAATTCCTGGACAGAGTTGAGTACCAAAGACAACTTTTCTTGGAAACACAAACCCCATCTGTACTGCAGGTGTCCAGAGAAAATGAAAAATCAGTAAGACCAAAAGTCACCCAACCCCTAACTTCTGCCCCAGCCCCCTCCCCAGAATCAGAAAGCAAGTCCGAGATAGAAGATCTCAAGGAACAGATGAAGGCCCTGACAACTCAATTAAGCCAGCTCAAATCAATTAGCCCACCCAGTCAATACCATCAGTATCAGTCCCTTACTCCTTCTGGACGGTCATGGTCCTCCCCAAAGCCCAAAGTATTCTGCCCTTATTGTCGTTCTCACACTCACAACCTGAGAGAATGTGCCTCAGCTCCCCACGATGGGTCGTGCTTTGACTGCCGACGCATGAATTGCAGAAGGGGAAATGCCAATTGCCCAGGGAGAATTAACCAGAATCATAGCTGACTAACTCAGGCCCCCGCCTCTCCTATAATTCAACTATCAGTAAACAATAAATTAGTGTCAGCTTTGGTAGATACTGGTAGTAGTTATACTTTAATGAAAGAATCCACCAGAAGTAAATTAGGTTGTGAACTCCACCAGAAAAGAAAATTCCCTTGTCTCCAAGGAGTAACAGGAACACCCCTCAGAATACTAGGTTCAGTGTTAGTGGAAGTAGGTATTGGGCTGCAAACGGTAGTAAAGAAATGGGTCCCAGTGGTTCCAAACAGCTATTTGCAAGCAGATATGTTGCTGGGAACTGACATCCTATTCCATTCCTCATTCATATGGGATCCTGAGAAGAAGTTATTTCATTGGGGAAAGGCTCCTTATGCCGTCCACCAAATTCGACCCCGGAAAAGTGCAGTCCGTAACGTAACTCAACTTCCTCCCCCAGTAATATCATTAAAACTTGAGAACCAATTGCATAATCCCAAAGAAATTCGGCTAGATCCATATCAAACCAAATTCATTCCCCTAACGGTTGCAGAAGAAGCTGGTACCACCCTCATAGTACACCCACAAGGAAAACCCTCCAGTAACTGTCACCCCTTTTGTGTTAACGTAAATGATGATCAAACTATTCCCTGCCCAGTAACTAACAACACCAAAGTACCCAAATTTTTTAAAATAGGCACCCTTTTTGGCTGGTATGAGAAGGGCGAAGTAAATTCACCTTCAGTACATCACATTCAAAATGACCTCCTTCCCCATTCCGACCAACCTAGTATTCCTGGAGGACGTAAAGAAAAGTTAAATCACCTATTATGTAAATTACCCATGTCCCATTTAAGGAAAACACAAAAAGCAGAATTAAATAAAGTCATCTTAGCCCATGATCAGCTATTTTTGCTGGAAGAGGGAGAATTGGGAATCCTTAATATCCCCCCTGTGGAGATTCAGTTGACAGATGACAGTCCTGTGAGGGCCCCTATGTACCGGTATCCTGAAGCCTCAAAGGAAATAATTAGCCAAATGCTAGAAGATATGGAAGCCCGGGAAATTATAGAAAAATCGACTGCTGCATGGCTCAGCCCGATTGTGTTAGTAAGCAAATCAGATGGCTCTAAGAGGATGTGTCTCGATTACAGAAAAGTAAATACTCACTTAGCCACTGACATTTATCCTCTCCCAAGGTTGGACGAATTAGTCGAGCAAGCCTCGGGCCAGGCTTTCTATACCACCCTGGATCTTAAGGAAGCCTACTTCCAAGTTACCATCAAAGACAGTTCTCGAGACATTACCACCTTTAGTGATGGAATATCATTATATCGCTTCCGCAGACTCCCATTTGGATTGTCCTGCTCGCCAGCCATCTTCTCTCGACAAATGGCCTCAATCTTAACCCCTTTATTGAAGGAGGGATGGGTTAGAAATTATCTGGATGACATAATCTTGTGGGCCCCTGATTTTTCCACCATGTTAACTAGAGTCCAAAAGATCTTTCAGACCCTAGAGGAAAGTGGCATCAAATTAAATTTGAGCAAATGTACTTTTGGAGAGGCAGAAGTAAAATTTTTGGGCCATTTGGTCTCTAAAGAAGGATGTAAACCTGACCCTAAAAATGTCGAAGCCATAAAAAAAATGCCTCCTCCCAGCACAGTTAAAGGAGTCAGACGATACTTAGGAATGTGTTCTTTCTATCGTAAACACATCCAAAATTTTGCCAAATTAGCAGCCCCCCTAAACAACCTCACAAAAAAGAATACTAAATTTAATTGGACAAAAGAATGCCAACACTCCTTTACCACCCTAAAACAAATACTCAGTGATGCCCCAGTGTTAGTTAAGGCAGAATTAACACAACCATTTATAGTCACCACGGATGCTAGCAATACTCATGTTGGAGGTGTCCTCAGCCAGATTCAAGCAGATGGAAGTAACAAGCCCATCGGTTACTTCTCAAAAAAATTAAACCCCACTGAGTCTAGATATTCAGCCACTGATCGAGAAGCCCTAGGAGTAGTGTTAACATGCAGAAATTTTCATCATTATTTATGGGGAACAAAATTTAGCATTTTTACTGACCACCAACCATTAACTAGTATTTTCAAGAGGAAAACCAAAAGCCCCCGAATGAGCAGGTGGATACTGGAAATGAGGGAATATACTTACGACATTAAGTATCTAAAAGGGAAACAAAATGTGGTGGCTGACAGTTTGTCAAGGCCAGTAAGAGTAGTTCGTCAGATAACCGAGCCCAGAAATTATTTAGGACTAAGTCTAACAGCCATAGCCGAAGCCCAAAGAGAAGATGAGAGATGGAAAGAACTAGCAGAATATTTAGAAGGGGGAAAGCTACCTACAAAATTATACCCTAAAGTCATCTTAGATCAGTTTGTGGTAGAAGAAAAAGTCTTGTATTTTATTAAGGAAAAAGTAGATGGCACCCTTCACTATTGCTTGGTAGTTCCTCAACCACTCAAACAGAAAGCTTTAGAATTTGCCCATGTAGTTTCTGGACATTTCGGGCAAAAGAAAACAATAACCAAGGCAGAAGAATTTTTCTATTGGGCCAACCTGAAATCTGAAGTTAACCAGTATGTAAAAAATTGCCTCACTTGCCAACAGTTTAAGGGTACCACAGGATTGCAACAGAAATGGCAAGAATTACCATCAGTATCACAACCATTAGAAAGATTAGGCATTGATCTTACTGATATGACCGCAGGGACACATGGTTATCGATATGTCTTAACAGTAGTGGATCATTTCAGTAGGTTCGTGAAATTATACCCACTTAAAACAAAACACACACACACTGTCGTGGAGAGCATGGAGCAGTACCTCGCAGACTTCGGCACCCCCCAGTCTGTGGTCCACGACAACGGGTTGGAGTTTGTGTCCCGGCAGTTCCAAGACCTCTGCCGGAGGCATCGGATTGCCAACTGCCATACAACCCCATATCATCCCCGAGGGAACAGCACCACGGAGAGGCTCCATTCGTCCCTCAAGACGGTACTGGCTATCCTATGTGCAGGGTACCCACTCAAGTGGCCGCAGTATCTGGCGTCCTGCCAGACAGTACTCAACCATGCTGTGCACTCTTCAACGGCCGTCCAGCCTTTCTTCGCCTTCTTCGGACGCCATGCCCCTCGTCAAGTGGATTCCCCCCTCCCCAGTATTGCAGGAGACCCCGAAGGACTAGAGGTGGCTAAGGAGGTGATCAAACAGACCCATATCAAACAGACACGACGGTACCGGGAAGTGGCGAACAGGAAAAGAACTAACCAAGCCGTCAGTGTTGGACAATTGGTGTGGGTCAGACAGGAAGTGACACTGCCAGGTACTAGCAGGAAACTGAACCCTAAGTGGACCGGTCCCTACAAGACTATAGAAATCATTAGGGATGGTGGTGCTTACCTGCTCGAGAACGTCTTTACCAGACAAAAGGTGCAAAGGGCGGCTGAGAAAGTGAAGCCGTATGTGGGTACCGAGGAATGGTTATTAGCCCCCTTGGAAGTGTCGTGTGCCAAGGAAAACAATGAAGAACCACTGCCTCCACGGCTTAGGAAAAAACCTCGAAGATATATCGAGGAGTGTTAGGTACAGTGGCTGGGCAGAAACAACCCCAAAGACTATGCCACCATGGGTATTAATTTTAAGATATAAAGGAAAAGGTTTGGACAATTAGTGGTGCTAAGTTGCAATCCCCTTGGAGGTATGTTGTTGGTGAATCGACCCAGGTGTGACAGGTCGATAGACTATCCACCTTAATTCCCCCGGGCCTAGTTTGAGCCCTGAAGGAGTGGTGAACTTTTAAACTAGAAGATAAGTTCACAGGATTGTGTGTAGTTCACACAATGGACTAGTTCAGGAAGCTGTAGGCCACTTTAACGTGAGGGAATCACACCTGGTAGTAGTGTGATTAGGCCTCTAAGCTACAGTCTGCCGGTGTTAGGAGGTGGAGGAGACATCAGGACGTAGCCTAAGCTCTGTCAAATGCTTCCTGTATGACCACTTGCTGCGGAAACGAATGAAGGGTGATTGAATGCGAATGTTGTGAGCAAATGAAGATGAATGACTGAGAATTTATGTTATTGTTTGTTTTGGTGTGAAAGTCAAGGGCTGGAAGGCTCAACTTAGCTACCGAGTGTCCGGGATCTTGTACAGTTGACGAGATCATCCATACTTCTCTCATGAGTATGTGGACTGGGGTGTGCCCTACAATAATCTGAACTACAGCCAAGTAGCAGCAGTAGCCAGGCAATTGGTTTCTCAGGAACCACATATTACGTTGCCAGTGTTTTAGCCAGGAAGGGCTGCAGAAGTAGTGGAGTGGTGGGGAAGGTCGAGTGAATGTTAGACTGATGGAAAACCAAGGTGGGTTGTAACCTTAGTGACCACTAAACCAGTTCCTAAATGGTAAACCTGTTAGGATGTAATTTTTTTTTATTATTAGTGAGTAAAAACATTTCACCCGGAGGGAAAAGTCGTGTGATGCTTCCAATTTAATTTCAAATAGGCCTACTGAATGTACCTTTTTTTTGTTATGTTTAGTCTGCCCTTAGATCTTGTATTCCCAAGGGGATACTGCATTATATAAATGTTTTTACTCACATCATTCATACTTTTATGCTATATGTTTATATTAAGGTTTATATTAGAATTGTTTTTCCAAACTTTCAAATCCTATGCAGTCAACCCCTCCCACCAGACAGTTTTCTATGGAAAGAAATTAATATCATAATCTAATCACTATTAATAGTCATTAACTTGTCAAAATGCTCTCCATAGTCTAATATAATTAACCTACTTAGTTATCTTCCCATAAAACTTTGTTAAGGATGACGTAATATTGCATCATGTGAGGCGATCATGCCCCCGGAGGCCCGGGACGTGCTAAAAGTCACGTAGACAAAAATGTTCCCTTATATAGTAATCCAGAGATCAGATTCAATAGATATCTAAATGTCACTTATTTAGCGTCAAAATTAATTTCCTATAAATTGATAACTATTTCACGTCTCAATAATCAATTAATAATAAGATCAAAGGAGGAATATCCTCGAAACCCCCCCCTTCCCCCTTCTCATCTCCCGCCTTTTTCCCAGAGAGCATCATTCGTGGCTCACCCTTGATTGTGTTCGCAGGTGAGTGACATCGCTCTCGAAATCCCTCAATATTTGTGAAATCCAATACCTCTCGCCATTATTATATAGTCCACAATCTTCCCCAGTAGTCTGACAATACATGTAAACTCCTATTGAGATCTATTATAAGTGGATAATATCAATTTCCTTCTCTTAAAGAAGGACAACGTGGTTTCAAAACCGCATGGCCTCCTGTGTCTCCTGTTCCCCTTCAAAATAATATTTCATGGTGTATAATATATATTTTTCATAGTAATTTCTATGTTATTGTGACTGTGTATTAACTTCTGAGTTAATGAAGTGAAAGTAAAACCAAACAAATTAAATAAAGAATAGAATAACAACAATTAACAACTATAATAAATAAATAAATAAAAATAACGCCCCCGTCCCCCCCCCGGGCACCACACTGGTGGCTTAAGCGGTGGGATTCAAAGTGTTTTGAGCACTGCCTAACATTACCACAACAAGGGAGAATGTGGAAAATTTCAGTGGTGGGTCATAGTCAAATTCCAAACAAGTTAGTAGTGGAAAATACAGAAATAAGAATATTCCGAGCACCTGGAGGTAGAGCAGACAATTTCAATAATGATACCCGAATGAATGAAGTGCTAAACTGGGAACATGACCTATGTATACTTTGGATAGGCAGTAATGATATTGACCAGGAATCAAATCCTAAAGACATTGTAGAGAACATTAGCCAAATAATAGAGTCTATTGAACAAGACTGCCAAGCAGTAGTATGGGTATGCTTAATAGAACCCAGATTCTACCCCAATGAAGAATTCATGTCCCATCAGGATTATAGGAAAGTACAAAGGGCCATAAATAAAAAATTACAAAAACACCTGCCCAATCAACAAATCCATTTCAACAGTGAGTTCTGGGTAGAGAACCTATCAGAGGATGGAATTCATTGGAATCAAGAAGGTAAACAAAGAGTAAAAAGCAAACTCAGTAAAACCATAAGAAATTTCATGGATGGGGAAGAGTCAGATTAGATTAAAGTTAGATTAAGGTACAAACTGACCCAGCATCCCTAGCCAAAATGGATTATGAAGAAAGAGAAGGGGAGACAGTAGAGGGCAGTTGGAATCTTGAAAACTCCAAAATCATGAGAGGGGAAATCGAAGAATTAAAGAATGTGGTACGTCACCAGGCCGCGGTGATAGAGAGAATAGGGAGTCGCGTCATCAAACAGGAAGAGACCCTTGCCTCACCTGTAGTTAGTCGCCCCCCAGTAACCAAACCGAGAGACATCCCCATGCTCGAACTAAACCACCTGGAGGGCCTAGAGGCTTCAACACGCCTCCAAATGTTTATTGAATTAATAGAACAGGCCACACCCGAGGATGCCTCCCGAATCCAAGTCGCCAAAAGCAGGTTAGGATCAGAAATAGTCATGCTCGTACATAACCACCAACGAAAACGGCCGAACCTTTCATGGAGTAATTTTTGTCAGCTATTAAAAGATGAGTTTGCTGTAGATGTGAATCTAGACCGAGCGTGGCAGGATTTAGAAAATGAATTTTATGACTGGGGAGAGAGCCCACAAGTCTTTTGTAATAGAACCATTTGCAAATACGCCACTTTAGAGTCTAAATTTCCAAATGAAAAATTTCCTGATAGAAACAAATACCTAAAACGAAAGGTATGGCAAGGTCTACCACGAGATCTCAAAGATAAATTGGAAGGTTTCTTAGATGAAGCCTACCCCCTAAATAAATTCCTGGACAGAGTTGAGTACCAAAGACAACTTTTCTTGGAAACACAAACCCCATCTGTACTGCAGGTGTCCAGAGAAAATGAAAAATCAGTAAGACCAAAAGTCACCCAACCCCTAACTTCTGCCCCAGCCCCCTCCCCAGAATCAGAAAGCAAGTCCGAGATAGAAGATCTCAAGGAACAGATGAAGGCCCTGACAACTCAATTAAGCCAGCTCAAATCAATTAGCCCACCCAGTCAATACCATCAGTATCAGTCCCTTACTCCTTCTGGACGGTCATGGTCCTCCCCAAAGCCCAAAGTATTCTGCCCTTATTGTCGTTCTCACACTCACAACCTGAGAGAATGTGCCTCAGCTCCCCACGATGGGTCGTGCTTTGACTGCCGACGCATGAATTGCAGAAGGGGAAATGCCAATTGCCCAGGGAGAATTAACCAGAATCATAGCTGACTAACTCAGGCCCCCGCCTCTCCTATAATTCAACTATCAGTAAACAATAAATTAGTGTCAGCTTTGGTAGATACTGGTAGTAGTTATACTTTAATGAAAGAATCCACCAGAAGTAAATTAGGTTGTGAACTCCACCAGAAAAGAAAATTCCCTTGTCTCCAAGGAGTAACAGGAACACCCCTCAGAATACTAGGTTCAGTGTTAGTGGAAGTAGGTATTGGGCTGCAAACGGTAGTAAAGAAATGGGTCCCAGTGGTTCCAAACAGCTATTTGCAAGCAGATATGTTGCTGGGAACTGACATCCTATTCCATTCCTCATTCATATGGGATCCTGAGAAGAAGTTATTTCATTGGGGAAAGGCTCCTTATGCCGTCCACCAAATTCGACCCCGGAAAAGTGCAGTCCGTAACGTAACTCAACTTCCTCCCCCAGTAATATCATTAAAACTTGAGAACCAATTGCATAATCCCAAAGAAATTCGGCTAGATCCATATCAAACCAAATTCATTCCCCTAACGGTTGCAGAAGAAGCTGGTACCACCCTCATAGTACACCCACAAGGAAAACCCTCCAGTAACTGTCACCCCTTTTGTGTTAACGTAAATGATGATCAAACTATTCCCTGCCCAGTAACTAACAACACCAAAGTACCCAAATTTTTTAAAATAGGCACCCTTTTTGGCTGGTATGAGAAGGGCGAAGTAAATTCACCTTCAGTACATCACATTCAAAATGACCTCCTTCCCCATTCCGACCAACCTAGTATTCCTGGAGGACGTAAAGAAAAGTTAAATCACCTATTATGTAAATTACCCATGTCCCATTTAAGGAAAACACAAAAAGCAGAATTAAATAAAGTCATCTTAGCCCATGATCAGCTATTTTTGCTGGAAGAGGGAGAATTGGGAACCCTTAATATCCCCCCTGTGGAGATTCAGTTGACAGATGACAGTCCTGTGAGGGCCCCTATGTACCGGTATCCTGAAGCCTCAAAGGAAATAATTAGCCAAATGCTAGAAGATATGGAAGCCCGGGAAATTATAGAAAAATCGACTGCTGCATGGCTCAGCCCGATTGTGTTAGTAAGCAAATCAGATGGCTCTAAGAGGATGTGTCTCGATTACAGAAAAGTAAATACTCACTTAGCCACTGACATTTATCCTCTCCCAAGGTTGGACGAATTAGTCGAGCAAGCCTCGGGCCAGGCTTTCTATACCACCCTGGATCTTAAGGAAGCCTACTTCCAAGTTACCATCAAAGACAGTTCTCGAGACATTACCACCTTTAGTGATGGAATATCATTATATCGCTTCCGCAGACTCCCATTTGGATTGTCCTGCTCGCCAGCCATCTTCTCTCGACAAATGGCCTCAATCTTAACCCCTTTATTGAAGGAGGGATGGGTTAGAAATTATCTGGATGACATAATCTTGTGGGCCCCTGATTTTTCCACCATGTTAACTAGAGTCCAAAAGATCTTTCAGACCCTAGAGGAAAGTGGCATCAAATTAAATTTGAGCAAATGTACTTTTGGAGAGGCAGAAGTAAAATTTTTGGGCCATTTGGTCTCTAAAGAAGGATGTAAACCTGACCCTAAAAATGTCGAAGCCATAAAAAAAATGCCTCCTCCCAGCACAGTTAAAGGAGTCAGACGATACTTAGGAATGTGTTCTTTCTATCGTAAACACATCCAAAATTTTGCCAAATTAGCAGCCCCCCTAAACAACCTCACAAAAAAGAATACTAAATTTAATTGGACAAAAGAATGCCAACACTCCTTTACCACCCTAAAACAAATACTCAGTGATGCCCCAGTGTTAGTTAAGGCAGAATTAACACAACCATTTATAGTCACCACGGATGCTAGCAATACTCATGTTGGAGGTGTCCTCAGCCAGATTCAAGCAGATGGAAGTAACAAGCCCATCGGTTACTTCTCAAAAAAATTAAACCCCACTGAGTCTAGATATTCAGCCACTGATCGAGAAGCCCTAGGAGTAGTGTTAACATGCAGAAATTTTCATCATTATTTATGGGGAACAAAATTTAGCATTTTTACTGACCACCAACCATTAACTAGTATTTTCAAGAGGAAAACCAAAAGCCCCCGAATGAGCAGGTGGATACTGGAAATGAGGGAATATACTTACGACATTAAGTATCTAAAAGGGAAACAAAATGTGGTGGCTGACAGTTTGTCAAGGCCAGTAAGAGTAGTTCGTCAGATAACCGAGCCCAGAAATTATTTAGGACTAAGTCTAACAGCCATAGCCGAAGCCCAAAGAGAAGATGAGAGATGGAAAGAACTAGCAGAATATTTAGAAGGGGGAAAGCTACCTACAAAATTATACCCTAAAGTCATCTTAGATCAGTTTGTGGTAGAAGAAAAAGTCTTGTATTTTATTAAGGAAAAAGTAGATGGCACCCTTCACTATTGCTTGGTAGTTCCTCAACCACTCAAACAGAAAGCTTTAGAATTTGCCCATGTAGTTTCTGGACATTTCGGGCAAAAGAAAACAATAACCAAGGCAGAAGAATTTTTCTATTGGGCCAACCTGAAATCTGAAGTTAACCAGTATGTAAAAAATTGCCTCACTTGCCAACAGTTTAAGGGTACCACAGGATTGCAACAGAAATGGCAAGAATTACCATCAGTATCACAACCATTAGAAAGATTAGGCATTGATCTTACTGATATGACCGCAGGGACACATGGTTATCGATATGTCTTAACAGTAGTGGATCATTTCAGTAGGTTCGTGAAATTATACCCACTTAAAACAAAACACACACACACTGTCGTGGAGAGCATGGAGCAGTACCTCGCAGACTTCGGCACCCCCCAGTCTGTGGTCCACGACAACGGGTTGGAGTTTGTGTCCCGGCAGTTCCAAGACCTCTGCCGGAGGCATCGGATTGCCAACTGCCATACAACCCCATATCATCCCCGAGGGAACAGCACCACGGAGAGGCTCCATTCGTCCCTCAAGACGGTACTGGCTATCCTATGTGCAGGGTACCCACTCAAGTGGCCGCAGTATCTGGCGTCCTGCCAGACAGTACTCAACCATGCTGTGCACTCTTCAACGGCCGTCCAGCCTTTCTTCGCCTTCTTCGGACGCCATGCCCCTCGTCAAGTGGATTCCCCCCTCCCCAGTATTGCAGGAGACCCCGAAGGACTAGAGGTGGCTAAGGAGGTGATCAAACAGACCCATATCAAACAGACACGACGGTACCGGGAAGTGGCGAACAGGAAAAGAACTAACCAAGCCGTCAGTGTTGGACAATTGGTGTGGGTCAGACAGGAAGTGACACTGCCAGGTACTAGCAGGAAACTGAACCCTAAGTGGACCGGTCCCTACAAGACTATAGAAATCATTAGGGATGGTGGTGCTTACCTGCTCGAGAACGTCTTTACCAGACAAAAGGTGCAAAGGGCGGCTGAGAAAGTGAAGCCGTATGTGGGTACCGAGGAATGGTTATTAGCCCCCTTGGAAGTGTCGTGTGCCAAGGAAAACAATGAAGAACCACTGCCTCCACGGCTTAGGAAAAAACCTCGAAGATATATCGAGGAGTGTTAGGTACAGTGGCTGGGCAGAAACAACCCCAAAGACTATGCCACCATGGGTATTAATTTTAAGATATAAAGGAAAAGGTTTGGACAATTAGTGGTGCTAAGTTGCAATCCCCTTGGAGGTATGTTGTTGGTGAATCGACCCAGGTGTGACAGGTCGATAGACTATCCACCTTAATTCCCCCGGGCCTAGTTTGAGCCCTGAAGGAGTGGTGAACTTTTAAACTAGAAGATAAGTTCACAGGATTGTGTGTAGTTCACACAATGGACTAGTTCAGGAAGCTGTAGGCCACTTTAACGTGAGGGAATCACACCTGGTAGTAGTGTGATTAGGCCTCTAAGCTACAGTCTGCCGGTGTTAGGAGGTGGAGGAGACATCAGGACGTAGCCTAAGCTCTGTCAAATGCTTCCTGTATGACCACTTGCTGCGGAAACGAATGAAGGGTGATTGAATGCGAATGTTGTGAGCAAATGAAGATGAATGACTGAGAATTTATGTTATTGTTTGTTTTGGTGTGAAAGTCAAGGGCTGGAAGGCTCAACTTAGCTACCGAGTGTCCGGGATCTTGTACAGTTGACGAGATCATCCATACTTCTCTCATGAGTATGTGGACTGGGGTGTGCCCTACAATAATCTGAACTACAGCCAAGTAGCAGCAGTAGCCAGGCAATTGGTTTCTCAGGAACCACATATTACGTTGCCAGTGTTTTAGCCAGGAAGGGCTGCAGAAGTAGTGGAGTGGTGGGGAAGGTCGAGTGAATGTTAGACTGATGGAAAACCAAGGTGGGTTGTAACCTTAGTGACCACTAAACCAGTTCCTAAATGGTAAACCTGTTAGGATGTAATTTTTTTTTATTATTAGTGAGTAAAAACATTTCACCCGGAGGGAAAAGTCGTGTGATGCTTCCAATTTAATTTCAAATAGGCCTACTGAATGTACCTTTTTTTTGTTATGTTTAGTCTGCCCTTAGATCTTGTATTCCCAAGGGGATACTGCATTATATAAATGTTTTTACTCACATCATTCATACTTTTATGCTATATGTTTATATTAAGGTTTATATTAGAATTGTTTTTCCAAACTTTCAAATCCTATGCAGTCAACCCCTCCCACCAGACAGTTTTCTATGGAAAGAAATTAATATCATAATCTAATCACTATTAATAGTCATTAACTTGTCAAAATGCTCTCCATAGTCTAATATAATTAACCTACTTAGTTATCTTCCCATAAAACTTTGTTAAGGATGACGTAATATTGCATCATGTGAGGCGATCATGCCCCCGGAGGCCCGGGACGTGCTAAAAGTCACGTAGACAAAAATGTTCCCTTATATAGTAATCCAGAGATCAGATTCAATAGATATCTAAATGTCACTTATTTAGCGTCAAAATTAATTTCCTATAAATTGATAACTATTTCACGTCTCAATAATCAATTAATAATAAGATCAAAGGAGGAATATCCTCGAAACCCCCCCCTTCCCCCTTCTCATCTCCCGCCTTTTTCCCAGAGAGCATCATTCGTGGCTCACCCTTGATTGTGTTCGCAGGTGAGTGACATCGCTCTCGAAATCCCTCAATATTTGTGAAATCCAATACCTCTCGCCATTATTATATAGTCCACAATCTTCCCCAGTAGTCTGACAATACATGTAAACTCCTATTGAGATCTATTATAAGTGGATAATATCAATTTCCTTCTCTTAAAGAAGGACAACGTGGTTTCAAAACCGCATGGCCTCCTGTGTCTCCTGTTCCCCTTCAAAATAATATTTCATGGTGTATAATATATATTTTTCATAGTAATTTCTATGTTATTGTGACTGTGTATTAACTTCTGAGTTAATGAAGTGAAAGTAAAACCAAACAAATTAAATAAAGAATAGAATAACAACAATTAACAACTATAATAAATAAATAAATAAAAATAACGCCCCCGTCCCCCCCCCCGGGCACCACACTTCCACATACAACCTGACAGATCTCGCCTATTCATTGATGACAGAATCGCAAGCTGAAGCTTGTGTCCTCTGATATCAAACTGAACACTTGTACTAGTACCGTTCTCATACCACATGAAGTCTGCCCAGTGGAGATCAATTGGCCCGAATGTTCTTCTGAACTCTTTGAACTGATTATACACGAGCATGTTATTGCTCATGTATCCTGCTTTTCTGTTAATCCTCGTAGCTGTTGCAAGAGAAACCGTTGGCGCCAGTAGGCTATTTAGGAAGGCGAAGATGAACTGCCTTTTTGCCTGTTATTTGGCGTAGTTTTTTTTTATAGTAATTGTAATTGTAATGTGGGGGGAGTAAATGTGCCAGGCAACAAAGGCCATATGGCACTATTGGGGTAGTAGAGTTAGGTAGTAGGGTTGGGTAGCAGGGCTAGGTGGTGGGGGAGGGTCTGGTAGGGGTTAGATCAGATAAAGGACGTTGACGGCACGGAGAGACATGATCAGTAGGGAATAAGACTTGGAATGGGGGTAGCTGAGGGAGGAGCGTTCGCAGGAAGTAAAGGACTGGGGTCCATATCCATAAGAAGCAAGTAAGAAGGAAGAGGATCAGGAGCGGGCGAGGTAGGGGGAGAGGGAGAAGGTTGAGAGAGGAGATCGGTATGGGAGTAGCCAGGTGGTAGGGGAAGAGAGAGGAGAGATCGGGCAGCAGAGGAAGGAGAAGGAGGGGCAGACGAAGGGGACTGCACCGAAGAACAGGCGGGGTAAGACGAAGGGGGGAGGGGAAAGTAAAGCGGGGAAGGGGGAGAGGGCGGAGCGCCGGGGGCAGAGGGGGGAGAAAGGGACTGGAGGAGGGGTCAGGATAAGGATTTGTCTGATTGAGCCACGATTGATGGAAATACGCTGGAGGCCCCGGATCGAACAGGAGGCTTACAACAAAGTGGCCAAGGGGGTGAACAACAAATTACAAAAGAGAGCTCTGTGGGGTAAGGGGTTTATTATCTTTGGTGCTAAGCCCTTTTGGTACTCCTTGAGATCAGATGGGGTACATTTTGACCGCGAGGGTAGATAGAGGGTAAAGGACAAGCTGAGAGGTGCCATTTGCAATGCCTATGTCTTCCAAATTGAAGCACACTGGGGTTACTCCCAGACTAGTAATTAAAATGAAACCTTTACTAAACTTTCGGCCCGGTGGAAAGGCCGCTCAGGGTCTGCCCTGCGGGCACGGATCTACAGGTTGTTAAGTGAGTCGCAGCCTTCGGGTCGCCGGGCACCCACCAGCCGCACCCACGCGAGTGCGGCTTGATCAATTTAAAGAAGGGTGTAGATATGTTTTTTGTTTTTTGTTTTTTTTCCTCTCTTTACTTATCTTTTGATTATGGTGATTAAGATTTGACTTACGGGTTAGATTTGAGAGAGAGGAAGAGGATTTCTTTTCTTAGGTTGTGTGGACCTCCCATTAAATTTTAATTATGACTTCTGAGATGGATTTGTTAGGAGATGAGTCGTGGATTCCCCAGGAGGAAGTAATAGAAGGAATCGTGGGTGAACAAGCGATTGGTGGCACAATGAAACAGGAATGTCCAGTCATAGGTCATCACGATCAGGTGAAAATGGAGTCTTTAGAAAGGGAAGTTGATAATTTAAGGCATTGTGTTCAGGATTTAATATTTGAAATGCGCCGCAGGGAACCTGCACCTTCCCTTGAGAGACCTGTTAAGACCTTTTTGAAACCACGTGATATCCCTGTCCTGGAGTTGCGTCAATTAAGTGGGGTAGACGGCGCGGGACGGCTCACAGTTTTCTTGTCACAGGTCGAAAGTTGTTCTCATGACACCGGGGAAAGACAAAAAACAGTTCAGATGCGGGTAGATACACCCCTGGCACTGTTTATTCAGAATATCCTTAGTAGAGAATTTATGTCATGGGCGGAATTTAAGAAACACCTAACCACTGAACTCACCGACCAAAGTGAAGAACGTATATATGACTCTTTGAATTATTTAAAATATACGTGTGACGAAGACCCAGTAGAATTTGTGACCAGGCTAAAATGTAAACTTGCTTTATTAGAAGTGCAGACAAAGTCGGGAGAGGTGCCAAAAACAGACAAACTTATTAAAAACAAATTACTGAAAGGTATGCCGAAAGCAAATAAAGAGACTGGAGCTATATATGGATGAGAATGTCACACTAAAAAGATTTATGAGTAAGTTAGATAATGAGAGAATAGTGATAATGGCACAACAACGGGATAGCGTGCGAGCGATCGAACCACCTGTACAATAATCCTAAGGTGCCATAGCGCGTAACTCTACGAGAAGAACAGCACCAACAGGTAGAGGGAATTTGGATAGAATTGAGAGGAGACTGAGACAATGGGATAGGAGAGAGAAATACTGCCCCTATTGTCAAGCCTACAGTCATTCAGTAGCGGAGTGTCGTAAACAGCTTCGTCCAAGCTCATGCTATGACTGCCTGCGTATGAATTGTCGCCGAGGACAACCAGGTTGTCCCGGAAGGATCAATATGACTCGATGGAGAATAGCGTGACAATCACCGGTCATTAACCTGGACGTTAACCACCATGTTCTCGAAGTAATGTTAGATACGGGAAGTGACGTATCTCTACTTAAGATTAGTGCAGCAAAATAATTAGGGCTGGAAATAGAACATAGTTCAAGAATTCCCCCATTGCAAGGAATTACAGGTCGTGAAATATGAGTCTTGGGTCAAGCGAGTGTTACCATCTCTAGCAGCAGTAATCACCCAATTGCTATTACGGTAGCGGTAATTCCTGATAATTATCAGCGTCCATCAGCCTTGCTCGGTATGAATGCCATCAGTCAAGCTACACTTACACTAGATTATCAGGCAAATAAAGTTTATTGGAATAACTTGACTTATCCGTTAGTGTTAGCAACGAATGAATATGGTAAAGTTCAAAGGGTGGTGAGAGAAACACGGCCCGCCCCCAATAACCGCCACAAATATGGGAGATTAACTACCCGGAAACACCTGAACTGTTACTTAACGACCATGGTGGAAGTTAAAGTTGATGAACCACCTAACACCTTAGTAGTGGTTGAGGCCAAACATCAATGCGTCTAAAATGGAATACCAATGGTTATGACTGTCACTAAAGATCAAACCTTGTTTATCCCCATCATCAATAACACCAAGGTAGGGTTAACTTTGCACCCTGGAACATTGTTAGTCACCTATGATCGAGTGCAAGATGAACAATTAGAAGCAGAGGACACACCCGTTACGATCTCTCGGATTAGTGAGACCCTAGGACCTGAGAATGACTGTGTTATTAATCACCAAACACGCTGGGAAACACAGCAGTCCATCCTAGAGTCCCGTGATTGGTCACATCTAAACCCAGAACAGAAAAGACCTTTTATTTCATATCATCCAACAACATCAAGAACTCTTTATAGTACACCCAGGCGAGTTAGGCTTAATTCAAGCAGAGCCAGCTCATATTCAAGTAGACGATCCAAGGCCTTGCCGTACTCCTCTATACCGTTATCCCGAGAAAGCAAAGGAGGCGATTCAGTCAATACTAAAGGACTTAGAGAGGAAAGGAATTATTAAAAGTTCAACTGCGGCCTGGCTCTCCCCAATAGTTTTAGTTAATAGACCAAGGGACTCTGTTTAGACTATAGGAAGGTAAATAAACAGTTAGCTATGGATATTCATCCTCTTCCTAAGTTAGAAGAGAAGAATTAGTGGAGAATGTATCAGGAAGCGATTACTATGCCACATTGGATATGAAGGACGCATATTACCAAATCGCCCTCGACCAATCAAGCAGGAACCTAACTACTTTTAGTGATGGAATCTCGCTCTATAGATTCAAAAGATTACCCTTTGGCCTAAGCTGTTCACCGGCTTTATTCGCTAAACAAATGAACCAAGCTCTAGCCCCACTACTTAAAGAAAATTGGGTTAAAATCTACCTTGATGATCTGATTGTGTATGTGGCACACTATATTACCTTAATTGAGATGCTTGGTAAGTTATTTAAACACTTAATGTCCGTAGGTATAAAACTTAACCTCTCCAAATGTCATATTGGTCAAAGACAAGTCAAGTTTTTAGGACATAGTGTCGAAGGAAGAGTATCGCTCTGACCCAAGTAACGCAGAAGCAGTAACCCAAATGAAACCACCGACTACAATCAAGGAAACTCGACGTTTCATCGGGATGCGCTCATTCTACCGCCGCCACATAGACTAATTTTCAAAGATTCTAGCCCCTCTTACCAACCTTACTAAAAAGGGCCAAGTATTTGACTGGACCAGTGAGTGTCAGAATGCTTTTGAGACTTTAAAAGTTAAATCAACCCATGCCCCAATACTCTCGAAAGCAGAAATGAATCGAGATTTTATACTAGAAACCGATGCCAGTGCTACTCATGTAGGAGCAGTGCTGATGCATTATGATGGGAAAGAACCACGAGTGATAGGATTCTTTTCAAAGAAATTGAGACCTGAGGAAATAAGATACTCCACAACCGACCGGGAAGCGTTAGCTGTAGTGTTAGCCTGCCGGAACTTCCACCACCATTTGTGAGGAGTGCGCGTCTTTATCCACACCGATCATCAACCCCTCATTTCCGTGTTCAGGCAGATAACAAAATCGCCCCGGATAAATAGGTGGATATTAGAGATGAGGGAGTTTCAGTATAAAATAGAGTACAAAGCCAGATCTAAGAACGTGGTGGCAGATCAACTGAGCCGTCCAGTTAGGGTAGTCAGAATGGTAGGACAAGATACTTTTCTAGGGATGACCAAAGATTAGTTTATACAAGCCCAAGTAGATGAACCCTGTTGGAGAGAAATGAAAGAGTATTTAGAAGGAGGACAAGTGCCACGACATAAATATCCCCCAGTCATCTTAAATCAGTTCATTGTGGAAGATGGAATCTTTTACTATTCCAAACAGAAGAAAGATAACACCTTGCTCTATTTGTTTGTGGTACCCACGGTAATGAAAAAGAAAGCCCTTACTATTGTTCATGAGAAAGAATCAGGGCACTTTGGTCAACTAAAGTCAATATTAAAGGCAGAAGAATATTTTTATTGGCCAAATTTAAAAAGGCAGATGTAAAGAAATTTATAAAAGAATGTCTAACCTGTCAACAAACTAAATCAGCATCCGCTTTGCAACGGCAGTGGCGAGAATTGCCTCCTGTACACCAGCCTTTGGATAGAATCAGTATAGACATAACTGAAATGACTCCTGCTCGAGGAGGTCATAGGTACGTACTAACTATTGTGGATAATTTTTCGACATTTGTAAAATTGTTAAAATTACGTTCGAGGCAGGCTGAAGAGGTAGTTAGGGGTATTAGATCGTATGTGGGGGACTATGGAGTGCCGAGGACACTCCTAGCCTGTGAATTCCGGTCCCACCTGATGGCGGATTTCTGTCAAGCCCACAGAATTAATCTAGCCTACTCCACCCCATACCATCCTCAAGGAAACTCCATCACCGAACGCCTACATCGAACTCTTAAGTCGGTGTTAGCGAGTTTAAGCAAGGGACAACCAACTAAGTGGCCCGATTATCTCACTCAGTGTCAGCAAATACTTAACGCTGCCGTGCATGAGACCACAGGAGAGCAACCACACTACCTGATGTTCAATCGCCACGCTTCTAGATTTGTAGGAACGATTCTCCCACAAGTGGACGATGAAATAGACATTAGTGTCGCTCTTGATGTGGTGAGGCAAACGTCCCGTGATAACAGTAGGAAGTGGTTGGCGCGAGCAAATATGGGTAGAAAAGATCAAACCGTAGATGTTGGTGATCTTGTGTGGGTAAAAAAGGAACAGGTTAGCTCTTCTGTAGAAAGGAAACTTGGTATCAAGTGGATTGGCCCATTTAAAATAAAGAAAGTGGCGCAGGGAGGAGTGTCATATGAACTTGAAAATACTTTCAGTGGCGACACAATCCGCCGTGCCGCGGACAAACTAAAATGATTCGTGGGTGATGGAGGTCACGTAGTAGACATGAGCGAGGTCGCGTTGCCCTCCGAGGATGAGAATGACACTGAGGAACCGCGCGGAGCCCGACAACGAAGGCCTGTGAGGAGATATATAGAGGAATGTTAAATGGGGAAGATGATAGTAAACAGACCCCTGGGTGGATAAAAAGAACCTGGTTACTGCCCATAAACTCTTTTGCAGCTGACGGGAGATGCAGAGCTGGTACACTGGTCCCGCAGCTGAAGCAGAGATCACCGCAATCCTGGGGGCTCTGGAGTATGCCCCAGGGAAAGGACCATGGACCTGGTAGTTCACCCTCCTCCCCCCCCCAAAGGACGAAGGCTTTGGTGAAACTCCGCCGTGGATCACCACCCTGCTCGCCCTGCCAGGACTGGTGGGAGTTGGACTCCTGTTCCGACCAGGAGGTCGGGTCTCGTCTGATTCATAGTCTTGGAAAAGACGGAATAGGGTAAAGGAAGGAAGAAAAGGAGTATGGAGACATGGAACTACAGAAAAAATGTGGAAGAAAACAGGATTTGTTAAATGTCGAACACTGTCAACCTTCGTCACGTTTACGAGAGTGAGAATACAAGGATTTCTCTCTTTTTAAAGAGGAAAGCCGTGTACTGGTGCCCGGCTGTCAACGTAAGATTAACTGGGATTCCTTTACGGAATCACTGGATAAATCCTTGTGTTCTTCACACTCGTTCGACTATTAAAGATATTGTTATTTTTAGAGTAGGAAGAATTAGCTGAGGGGATGCTAGGAAGAGGTTATAAGTAGCATTGATATAAAAATCGTGACGTCACGGCTGAAGCGAGCGATATAAAAATGACCGGCGGGCAGAGAGGGGCAGCCGTGACGTCACGATGTTTATATCAATGCTACTTATAGCCTCCTAACCTGGGTTCGATCGAACCTTAGGGATTCGTTGAATCAGTCTCAGATGTTCTGCAGAGGTCAAGAATTCCAAAACTATTTTCAACAAATGGTAAAAACATTCATCCTCAAACATTTCAAAGCATTCTTTCTTTAGTAACATGTATCACGGTGCATCAGATATTTGGATAAAAGTGAATGCCGAAATGTGGTTATTAGTAACCCGCTCGTATTATTCGTGATGTTACGCTCAGCTTGGCCAGCATTGGCTGCAGCTGATCACGCCATATCGAAATCATATTTTATTTTTCCAATTACTAATGCACTGATGAAGCTTGCAGGGTTCAGTACCTCCAATAAGGTTAAGAGCCAATGATCTAGTACAATTATCTCTTCCACTACTATTACCTTCAGTCGTGAGACAATATCTGTGAGGAGAGGATGTTTCTCGCCGACTTCGACTTGCTGATACCTGACTACTGCTACCCAAATACGCTAAGTTCCTATCACTCCTAGGATATACAATCTCTTGTTATCTTTTGCTGTTTCTGCACTTTAAACATTTTACACAACTCATACATACGCACATACATCAGTGATACATATATCATTCATGTGTTAAGATTCTATGTACCCTTTAACCCCTTTGTTCGTACATTATTATTATTATTTATTCTTAATATTTATTTGCTTGTTCTCTGTGATGTTATTTATTCAGTAATTACCAATTCTCTCCACATATATTTGTTTTTGTTTTTTTGCTAAAAAGCATCAATCCACCAAACCGAGTATTTCACTTCTGCATAAATTTTATTTATTTATTTATTTACTTATTTATTTATTTTATTTATTTTATTTTTTTGCATAAATTACTCCTGTTTTTCTCACTTTCCTATACAAATTCCATGATAGTTTTTCCATGCTACATGGTATCACTTCCTCTTCCGGCCAACTTCGGTTGGAGTGAGGGGTGGGTGGAGAGGAGCCTTCCACTTTGCTGTCCTTTAATCTCTATTAAGTAGATATTATAGTTGTAGTGTAGCTAAACAGACAGCCTCGTTAAGTCCAGTAGGACAGTTTCTGTCTGTTCTTCCTTTGTACTCCTTTGTACTCCTCATCCCTCTCTCTTGCCTCTTCCTCTTCCACTTCTCTCATCTTCCCTGTAGTTCCTTCTGTACTAATGACTAATAATTTTTCTTTATTAAACCCTGACACCCTAACCTTTACTTCTTCAATTTCAAACTTTTACCCCCTCCCACGTTGTATTCGTACACAAAACACCAAACGTCGTTCCTGTGCTTCCCCTCCAAAACCATCTATTTATCCTATTTCATCCTTCATCATTAAAATTTCTTCCCTACAGCTCCCTGCCAAGAAAACTTTTACTTCCACTGTATTCCCTCCTCCTCCTAGTGAGACCATCTCTAACATTGAAGCCTTTAGAGCTAAACCTTTCATTGATGTCTCACTTTCTTTCCCATCCTTAACCTCATCACATTCAACTTCAGATAACACCCTTTGTGTTCCAGCAGAAGTTTATCCCTCACCTACTCTCCTCCTAGGCTTTCCCCATCTTCCCCTCTTCTTTCCCCTAATTCTATCCTTTCCCCATAGTTTTTTGCCCATCTTTCCTTTCTACTCCTTCAGCTACATCTATCACAAAATATTAAAAATATTGTTTACCTCCTGTATTCTCATGTGAATCCCTGTTATGTAATTCATCCTTTCTCTAAGATCCCTCCTGCCCAGATATTACCCTTACTTACATACCTCCTACTTCTGATCACAGGTCTCTTATTCCTAACATTATCACAACTCCTTACTTTTCTTAAATTTTCCAGCGATGTTCATTCTCCACTGGAGACAAATGACGTATGACTTGTAATACCTCCCTCTCTCTATCCAACATTCCTATTTTTTGCCCTTGTTACATGGCTGCTCTAGCTGCAGCTTACCCTCACTTACCTCATCTATGCCCCCCCCGATCTCACCCTCCCTCTAATCAGACGTCACCTTTCAGTTCTTTCGCGAGTGGAGGCGGCGGTGGACGGATTACTCTAAGATTACGGACTTGCCCGGCATTCCTCAAAACAAACATCTCATCCAATTAAGGATGTGTTTGTCACTGGAGACACACAGAATCTTAGAACACACGCTACAAGTGTCTCGTGATTCTACGTCTTCAGTGAAAGAGGTGCTCGACCTTTTACAGGAACATATTAAAGATCAGAATAATGAGGCCCCGCATCGCCGCGCTTTCACCAGCTGCAGGCAGGCGGAGGGTGAGTCATTCGACGGCTTTCTTGCACGTTTGAAGTTTGTCAAGGAGTACAAAGGAGTACAAAGGAAGAACAGACAACAACAGTCCTACTGGACCTAACGAGGCTGTCTGTTTAGCTACACTACTACTACTATAATATCTACGTGATAGAGACAAAAGAACAGCAAAGTGGAAGGCTCCTCCCCACCCACCCCTCCCTCCAGCCGAAGCTGGCCGGAAGAGGAAGTGATACCATGTAGCATGAAAAAACTAACATGGAATTTGTATAGGAAAGAAATAAAAAACAAGGAGTAATCTATGCTAAAAAAAAAAAAAAAAAAAAAAATTTACGCAGTAGTGAAATATTCGACTTGGTGAACAGATGCTAAGTGCTTATCGAGTTTTTTCTTAAATGATTCAATTGTAGTACTGTTGACAATTTGTGCTGGGAGAGAATTCCAAACATTTACGATTCTATTGAAGAAAAAGTGCTTCGCTTCGTTTGATCTAAAGCGCTTACCAATGATCTTGAAGCCATTGTTACGGGTGAAGCTTGTGAGATCGGTGGTTACATAATCGTTTATGTTAATATTATCAAAACCATGGAAAAATTTAAAAACCTCAATTAGGTCTCCTCGTAGCCTACGTTTGGATAAACTGAATAAGTTCAGCTCCTTTAGACGTTCTTCGTAAGACTTGTTTCGCAGTCTTGGGATCATTCTAGTAATTCTTCTTTGTATTCTCTCCAGCTTATTAATATCTTTTCTATAGTATGGTGACCAAAATTGAATGCAATATTCTAGATGAGGGCGTACGAGTGCATTATATAATGTAAGGATAACTTTTTCAGATTTATAATCAAAAGTTCTACCGATGAAACCGACCAGTTTGTTAGCTTTTTTTTACAACGTCTGAACAATGTTTATCTGGTTTGAGGTCGTTACTAATAGTTATCCCTAAGTCTTTTTCATGGTTAACCTCGGAAAGTTCAGAGTCATTCATTGTATATTTAGTGTATTGATTATTGCTACCGATATGCAAAACTTTACATTTATCAACATTAAATTTCATTTGCCATTTCTTTGACCAATTGACTAACATGTTGAGGTTTGATTGAAATTGTAGTTTATCGGCGGTTGTAGTTACTTTACTCGTGATTTTCGTATCGTCGGCAAATTTTGATATTTTACAAGTGAGGCCTTCATTAATATCATTAACGTAAATTAGAAAAAGAATGGGACCAAGTACTGAGCCCTGTGGCACACCGCTTTGTACTTGTCGGAGGAGATCGACGTTTGCAAGGCACACAGCAAGGAATGTGAGGAAGTCTGGATCAAATACAGGATCTTGACAGATGTCAGGGACGAGTTGGTTACTAGCAGATCCCACTGGCGAATGAGGATTAACTATTGACAACATTAATTACGCCTTATGGATGCTCCCGCTACTACCGTGGACCTATGGGGTTCGCTGCCATAGGAGATGCCTTTAGTCTCCGTGGTGACGTGGCACTACAAGACGCGAATAACTGCGTGAAGATAGTGAATGACGTCCTTCTCTACGACGGCTTGCAGCGTGGCTCATGCCTTCTCAGCGACACCGAGCCTCAATACGCTACTATCGAGCTGGAACTACTGATAGTGGTAGGAGTGTCGTGACTCAGTTCGGCAACATGTAAACGTCCGGTAACAGTACCTTGTTTGCGACGTGGAGACCGGAGAGGGAGAAGGCGGATTAGAAATTAAAAAGTAAACTCCCCCTTTGGAATCACAATGACATAACAACACCAGTTTAGGGAAAAAGAACAGATTTGTTATGAAGTAGACGCACACGATATTAGCCTGTAACACAAAAAAATGGGAGAGGTAGTGTCCTTTGTACAACTAACTGTTTATGTTACAAATTTAGGTAAAATAAACCTTATTGATTTATTATTGAATTAAATTATTACTCAATTACTCCCCTTCCAATCATTTGGAAGTTATCAGACCTCCTTAGCTCAAAATAGAGGTTTTCCTGAAAATGGTATGTGAAAACTTATGTTGTGAAACAATTTTTATAGCAGCTCATAGGATGTTAAGTTAAGATATATTTATTTTATGTAGGAATTAAGAACATAATAAATGGGGAGACTACAAGAGGCCAGTTAAATTACCTATACGAGGCAGCTTCTTGTCTCCCACTCTTGGAATAATCCAATATTCAGCCATCCCACCTGTCATCCCTATCCATACTCTGATACAACCGTC
The DNA here is from genome assembly GCA_036785275.1 of Cancer borealis. NCBI lineage: Eukaryota > Metazoa > Arthropoda > Malacostraca > Decapoda > Cancridae > Cancer > Cancer borealis. The sequence goes on from JAXIVD010001022.1 coordinate 82,708, forward strand.
TTTTAAAGCTACCTATTGACTGCTAGTGCTGGCACAATTGTATTCATGTGACATGTAAGGATGTTATTCGCTCCACGGGAAATTATTTACGATATGAATATGTGTATGATATGGAAGAAATTATTATGAATTAATTGCTATGAAATGGAAGCGATTTTGATGAATTGACGAGTCAAACAAGTGATGAAGTTATGTTAATTTTTGATAATAAATTGTAGAAAACTTAAGTGTTCCAAAACCCAGTGACCAAATGGTATTAGTATAGGAACACAAAAACGCTGCAATAGGAGGCGACGAAATGAGCTATCATAGTGCCGATTTTATTTGATCGGCTTATAGCACTTCGCCCTCATACCGGACCACAAACCCTTGGTTCTCATCCTTAACCACTACTCGTTGGACGCCATAGAGAATTCTCGCCTCCAGCGCCTGAAGGAGAAAATTTTGGCATTTGTTTTCACTACGGCTTGGCGAGCAGGCAAGGAGTAATGCATCCTGGATGCCTGCTCCTGATCCACAGCCAGCCGGCTGACAAATGAAGACGAGTTGCTCAGCACCGAGGTTAGGCTATTCGTCAAAAACATTGTCACCTTGCACCCCGTACAGTCAGTCTCTCGCCAGCACTCAGTCTTCTTTGTCGCCAACCGACGGCGATCTGGCCTTTGAGGAATTACGGACTGAGGCCCGGGCAGACGCCATCAAGTGCCGCGCGAAACAAGCTGTGTAAATACGGTCGGTGCCTGTGAGCCGTGTCAGGTCACGCAGCCCAGCCAACACCAGGAGCCCCTCTTGTGCAACGACGAACCAACGAAGCCCTTCGAGTCAGTGTTGGCTGACTTCTTCAATGCAGCGGGGGAGCATTTCCTAACTGTCGCCGAGCGACTGTCCGGTTGGCCTGTGGTTTGTAGCCTGTGGCTCAGACACTTGTGCAACAACTATTTGTCACTTCCGCTACATCTTCCACGACCTGGAAGTTCCAGTACGTCTCCGGACAGACGGTGGACCCCATTTCACCAGTTGGGAATTCAAAGGATTCCTGGAGCGTTGGAGAGTCCGCTACACCATATCTATGCCTCACTACTCACAGTTGAACGGCCACGCAGAGGCTGCGGTCAAGACAGTCTAGCATCTAATTCTCAAAGTGGCCCCTTCTGGCAACATTGACTGTGTGGTGTTTGACACAGGACTCTTGGAGTTATGTAACACTTCCACCCACACAAGATGCTCTCCTGTCCAGATTTATATGGTCATCCTCTCCGTTCCTGCTTTCCAGCCCACGCCATGGCCTTCGCAAAGGAATGGCAGACCAGAACCGAGTTCTGCAACCGCCACGCCGCCAAACGTGCCTAGGACTCCAAGGCATGGAGCGCGTACCCGCTCTCTTCAGCCGCTGGAGACTGGTGCCCTTGTGCGTGTCCAAGACGCGACAGCGACACTTTGGGATAAGATGGTAATAGTGTTTGGCGTCGGCCGGTTGCAGTACTATCAAGTCAAACTGCCGAGCGGCCGAGTCTGGTGGAGGAACCGCAGTTTCCTTCGGCCAGTCCCATCCCCTGTACTGGCCCCCTGACTGCGGACGAGTCCCCTCCACCTCACCAAGATCCTTCCACCACCAGTGTACCTCGACGCTCAGAGCGACTTAGAGTCAAAAAGGCCGCTCAAGACAAACTATGAGCGTGAAGGGGGAAGGGAGATGTAGATTATGTTATAATTTGTACGATTTGTAGCTACTGTGTATAGGAGTAACGTCGCATATATATGATGCGGCATCTCGAGGCCGCCAGTCAACATTCACCCACACACGCAAGCCTCCACGCATACTTGCTGTCCTTTGTATTTTCCCTTTTCTTTTGAATATACGGACTTCAGCTTACATTTACACAGTGTTTCCCTACCACCTCAGCTTACCTCAGGAAACACCTGGAACTTACAGTTTTTTCCTTCCCCATACTTTGCCTTGCCATCATTCCTTTACTCAGCCGTTTGTCTTTTTGTTTAACATGGCGGCGCCGTATGATCTCTGATGACTGGAGCTCACCTTAATCGCATTAATTCACTCCTTCATTGTCAAAGATGGGATCAGCAATGTCCTTTACATTGCGCTTGTCTTGCTTTCCATAATGATAGTGAATGTGAACTTTACATTGGGATGGCTGGGTTGTAGCTCCAAAATCACCTTTCATCGTCAGTGGTGAGTTTGGAAATAGAGACTAGAAGCGTTTACATGTAATGTCAAGACCACTTGCCAAGATGCAATGACTAGGCAAATTCTGACCAACATATCGCAAACACTTTCAATATACGAATTTCTGCGTTTGCCAGTGTTTTGCCTCTTGTCATGTAACCAATCACAGCTCACCAAACTTCAGAACTTCATCTGTGTAGACACTGAGCGAGATAATATTTCGATTAAATAAGACGAAAGTAAGACGTTCAAGACCATAACAGTTGTAGAAATAAATAAGATTTATAATATATATATTGTTTTTTATATAAAAGCTAACCAAAAACAATCATAAAGCTTGAAATATATTAGGGAAGTGTTGAAAATAATGAACTGTGGGCCCTCTACGTGGGTGGAGCGAAGCGGATGTGTGTGTTTTCATGAGAAAGAATCTGGGTATATATTTCAAATAAATCAGAGGAAAGTAAGATGTTTGAGACCATCATAGTTGATCGTCTACATAAGATTTATATTATATATATTGTTTTTAATATAGAAGAACGCCAAAGACAAGCAAAAAGCTTGTAATATATTAGAGAAATGTAGAAAATAACAAGATGTGACATCAAACCTGTGTGGGTGTTGATGTTTCAATGCATTTTGTGGTTGTAGCTTCGACTTACAATTGTTCCCTTTTTCCTAATAATAAGTAAAAAGCATTTAATATTGTTTACAATTATTTTCATCAAATTAAAGTAAGAAATAAGATGTTTGTATATTGCACAAAAATATGTAAGTCAAAGAAAATTTAGACACTGAAGACAGATCCAGTTTCGAACACAAAAATTTCACTTGGAGCGAGTCCGCACTCCAGATACGAAGGCCGGGCCTGCGTCATGTGAAGACATCCAGTGCTCACACATACACACACACACACACACACACACACACACACACACACACACACTCTCTCATACACACACACACACACACCCACACCCACACACACACACACACACACTCATACACACACACTCACTCATACACCCACACCCACACCCACACCCACACACACACCCACACCCACACCCACACCCACACCCACACCCACACCCACACCCACACACACACACACACACACACACACACACACACACTCATACACACTCTCATACACACTCTCACACACACACACACACACACACACACACACACACACACACACACACACACACACACACACACACACACACACACTCTCATACACACTCTCACACACACTCTCTCACACACACACACACACACACACACACACACACACACACACACACACACACACACACACACACACACACACACACACACACACACACACACACACACACACACACACACACACACACACACACACACACACACACACACACACACACACACACACACACACACACACACACACACACACACACACACACACACACACACACACACACACACATATCTTGCTGCTACTGGTAAGATGGTCTGTATACGACGATAGATGGACATGTTGTGGGCTTAGGACGAGTGTGGAGGGTGCTGTAGTTTCAATACAGAATCAGCAGGATATACATTTCAAATAAATAAGATGAAAGTAAGATGTTTGAGATCATGACAGTTGTTGAAATACATAATATTTACATTATTAATGTTGTTTTTAATATGACAGAAATCCACAAACAAGCATAATGATTGTAATATATAAGGGAATTTGTACTACATAGCGAGATGTTGGCTTCTACCTTAGGTGGAGTCAAGGGTGGAAGCGGTGCGAAATATACGGAGAAACCATGATATCTATTTCGAATAAATCTGAAGAAATTAAGATGTTTGAGATCATTTCAGTGCTTATAATTTAAAATATGTATATAATATATGTCGTTTTTAATATAAAAGAAAACTAAAAACAAGCATTAAGATTGAAATATATTAGGAAAATTGTGGCAACACCAACCAAGACATTTCTCCTTAAAATCGTGTTCGTGAAAACAAACGAAGTTTGGCGACACATGTAAACGCTTTAGATCATTTCTAACCTGTTACTCACTGTGAACCACCCCTACTTGTTTGCCATTAGGGTAAACATATGCCACCCGTTCACTTCATGTTGAGTTCCTCTTTTAGAGTGTTAAGTATGAGTCATGTAAATAAGGCAATGATAGTGTGTGAAGGTCAATTAATGCCATCAGTCATTGTGGATGACCCGATACACTTTTTATCAGATCTGAAAGCTGGGTGCCAAACAGAATATTGGATATCTTCAATAAACATTATGCCTTCACAATACTGAGAAACACTCATGTATCTGACCTGCTCAAGTTGTAGTTGTCAAAGGTTCATGGAATGATTTTATGGCGAGCTAACATGATTTTGCAGTTTAAAACAACATTTGATGCATACGTGCTCTTTCAAATCTTGTTCCATAAAATGAACCGAAAGCCATTGAAACAAACACAAAATGCATTGGTGAATAATGCATACAAGCACCACCATGCCACTAGATCAACAAACTGTTTCACAATAAAGTTTTCTAGTTCCACTAATGGCTGAAATTCATATTACTCCCTTTTAGCAACACAAATACAGTCTAAGAACTTGTGGGTTATACCTTGTGTTTCCTGATCAACAGGGTTATTATATCATCTAGGGTAACACATTTAGGTAATACATACCTCACTAAGGTGGATTTGTTGTAGTTGTCAAAGTTATGATTCAAAACCAGGATAGTGGGCAGATGTCAGATGATAACTGTCTTCTTTGTCTCCAAAACACACGACTAACGAACTGAAAAATATATGATGGTAAAATTTGTTTCCAACTAACAAACTTAGTAAAATAAACAATTACAAACAGCTGCTTAAAAATAAAGATCAATGACTGACTTAAACATATGATAAGGCAACAAACGTATACTTAATTCCAAACCAATAAAACTTCCTTTGCCTGTCCACAGTCCGTGACACTAACAACAATGATTTGCGAGGACAGTGTTACACAAAGACCATCAAGGAGAAAAATATTCAATAATTTGCGAGAGAGAGAGAGAGAGAGAGAGAGAGAGAGAGAGAGAGAGAGAGAGAGAGAGAGAGAGAGAGAGAGAGAGAGAGAGAGAGAGAGAGAGAGAGAGAGAGAGAGAGAGAGAGAGAGAGAGAGAGAGAGAGAGAGAGAGAGAGAGAGAGAGAGAGAGAGAGAGAGAGAGAGAGAGAGAGAGAGAGAGAGAGAGAGAGAGAGAGAGAGAGAGAGAGAGAGAGAGAGAGAGAGAGAGAGTGTGTGTGCAATTACTGCCTCCGTCGCGGCCACGAGGAGACTCACTGTTACACCCGCGCCATTGTGGCAAGACAGGAGCGCCTCTTTAGAGCACTCTCGTCTAAGCGACACCAATTCCCTCCTCAAGCCGCCCCCTACCGGCCTGAGACGAGCAGCGCCTCTTTCCCAGCCTAGCCCCACCCCCACCCAACCCATACCTCCCACCCACTGGTGAGGTAAAACGAGATGGACACAGTCACCATCACCATTCTGTCAGCTAATATGCGTGGATTCAGGATGAATGTCGGGGAGCTGACGTACTCTTTTGTACTACCTGTGATAGAATACATGGTTACTCACACTGGGCCAGGCGTGACCGTCGTGGTGGACGGGGTGGTGGCATAGCTATGTGTCACCGTGATGGCCTGCAAGCCGACGTGCTCCCCGTCAAAACCCCTGACGAACTTGAAATTATGTTCGCACGCCTCATTCTCACAGACGGGAGCGGCTTGCTGTTATGCGCCGCTTACAGACCTCAGTGGCAGGAAATCAATCCTCTCGTCTACCTCACAGACAACCTGGATGACATAATGGTCTTGCACAACTGCCAGAATGTCGTGGTTGTAGGTGACCTGAACCAACATCAGGTGGTGAGGGCCTTTACTGAGTTGACAGTATCTCAGGGACTACAGAACCAGGTCAACTTTCCTACACACCAGCGTGAAGGTTCCCTGGATCCAGTGTTGACAGACCTGGCGGATGAGAGTGTGCAGTGTCATTCACTGGATTATGTGGGCACCTCCGATCACCTCGCTATCCTGTCCACCATCAGCCTCCCCCCAGCACGTGATGAGGAGCACCACCGCACCATATAGCTGTGGGAGCATGCGGACTGGCAAGCCATGCGGCGTGCTCTGACCGACACAGTTTCGAACACCACGCTGAGCGGGGATCCGCAGCAAGACGTCACCACCATCACCATCATCCTCCACACCTTACAGCAGCAGCACGTACCACACCGAGCTTACATAACAAGCCCCAAAGACCAGCCCTGGTTTGGTTATCGGTGTCGTGTTGCTGCTGAACGAAAGTACAACGCCTGGAGCAGGTAAAAAAAGGCGACCCAATCTACAAAATAATGCTTTGCACAGAGCAGCGTGCAAAGCTATGACGAGGACGGCAAAGTGGGCAAAGGCTAAGTGGGAGAAAAATACGAGGAGGATGTTGTCCTCTAACCAACTTAACCCCAAGCAGTGGTGGAGCCTCGTAAAAGAGAGACAGGGCGTCGCCTCCCACGAGCGAGTCCCAGCCCTGAACAAGCCTGATGGCAGTCTTGCTGGAAAAAGCCGATCTCCTCGCCCAGAAATTCAGTGCCAAGATGAGGACACCAGAACCTGACAGGCCGCTCCCCGCCCTTCCACGACTTGGTAACTCATGCCTGGACACTATTATAATCACTGAGGAGACTGTTAACAACATTGAAAGAAAGAAGAGAAAGAGGTGACTTAAGCACAATATATAAATTGATGAACAATCTGGAGGAAACAGATAGAAAAGACCTAATATTAAGAAGAAAAGGAGAGGCTAAAAATTTGAAGGGACACAAGTAAATACTGCATAAAGAAATTTGCTTGAAAGATTAAAAAAAAAGTACAGTTTTCCCCAAAGAAGTATAGATACTTGGAATAGACTGAAGGAAGAATTGATAATGGCAAAGAATGTACATCAACTGAAGGAAAAACTAGACAAATATAGATACGGAGACAGAACCACACGTGTAGCTCAGGCCCTGTATACTACACCCCCCCCACCCCACCCCCACCCCCACCCCCCACCCCCCCACA
>JAXIVD010001022.1:97500-105080 GCA_036785275.1 Cancer borealis
GGGTGGATGGCAGTGTGTGGGTGGATGGCAGGGCGTGGGTGAGTGGCAGAGTGTGGGTGGGGGTCAGGGTGTGAGTGGGTGACAGGGTGTGGGTGGGTGGCAGGGTGTGGGTGGGTGGCAGGGTGTGGGTGGGTGGCAGGGTGTGAGTGGGTGATAGGGTGTGGGTGGATGGCAGGATGTGGGTGGATGGCAGGGTGTGGGTGGGTGGCAGGGGGTGGGTGGGTGGCAGGGGGTGGGTGGGTGGCAGGGGGTGGGTGGGTGGCAGGGGGTGGGTGGGTGGCAGGGTGTGGGTGGGTGGCAGGGTGTGGGTGGGGAGCAGGATGTGGGTGGTTGATATGGGGTGGATGGGTGGCAGGGGGTGGGTGGGTGGCAGGGTGTGAGTGGGTGGCAGGGTGTGAGTGGGTGGCAAGGTGTGAGTGGGTGGCAGGGTGTTGGTGGGTGGCAGGGTGTAGGTGGGTGGCAGGGTGTGGGTGGGGGCAGGGTGTGACTGGGTGACAGGGTGTTGGTGGGTGGCAGGGTGTGGGTGGGTGGCAGGGTGTTGGTGGGGGGCAGGGTGTGGGTGGAGGGCAGGGTGGGGGTGGATGACAGGGTGTGGGTGGGTGGCAGGATGTGGGTGGGTGGCAAGGTGTGGGTGGATGGCAGAGTGTGGGTGGAGGGCAGGGTGTGGGTGGAGGGCAGGGTGTGGGTGGAGGGCAGGGTGTGGATGGGTGGCAGGGTGTGGGTGGGTGGGGGGCAGGGTGTGGGTGGGGGGCAGGGTGTGGGTGGGTGGTAGGGTGTGGGTGGGTGGTAGGGTGTGAGTGGGTGGCAGGGTGTGGGTGGGTGGGGGCAGGGTGTCGGTGGGTGGCAGAGTGTGGGTGGGTCGGGGACAGGGTGTGGGTGTGTGGCAGGGTGTGGCTGGCTGGCAGGGTATGTGTGGCTCGGAGGCAGGGTATGGGCCGGTAGCAGGGTGTGGGTGGGTGGCAGGGTGTGGGTGGGGGGCAGGTTGTGGGTGGGGGGCAGGGTGTGGGTGGGGGGCAGGGTGTGGGTGGGTGGGGGGCAGGGTGTGGGTGAGTGGCAGGGTGTGGATGGGTGTGGGGCAGGGTGTGGGTGAGTGAGGGACTGGGTGTGGGTGAGTGGCAGGGTGTGGGTGGGTGGCAGGGTGTGGGTGGGTGGCAGGATGTGGGTGGGTGGCAGGGTGTGGGTGGGTGGCAGGGTGTGGATGGGTGAGTGGCAGGGTGTGGGTGGGTGGGGGTGGCAGGGTGTGGGTGGATGGGGGGCAGGGTTTGGGTTGGTGGCAGGGTGTGAGTGGGTGGCAGGGTGTGGGTGGGTGGCAGGGTGTGGGTGGGTGGCAGGGTGTGGGTGAATGGCAGGGTGTGGGTGGGTGAGGGGGTGTGGGTGGATGGGTGGCAGGGTGTGGATTAGTGGCAGGGTGTGGGTGGGGAGCAGGGTGTGGATTAGTGGCAGGGTGTGGGTGGGGAGTAGGGTGTGGGTGGGTGAGTGGCAAGGTGTGGGTGGGTGGCAGGGTGTTTGTGGGTGGCAGGGTGTGTGTGGGTGAGTGGCAAGGTGTGGGTGGGTGGCAGGGTGTGTGTGGGTGGCAGGGTGTGTGTGGGTGAGTGGCAAGGTGTGGGTGGGTGGCAGGGTGTGTGTGGGTGGGTGGCAGGGTGTGTGTGGGTGAGTGGCAGGGTGTGGGTGGGTGAGGGGGTATGGATGAGTGGGTGGCAGGGTGTGGGTTAGTGGCAGGGTGTGGGTGGGGGGCAGGGTGTGGGTGGGTGGGGGCAGGGTGTGGGTGGATGGGGGGCAGGGTGTGGGTGTGTGGGGGCAGGGTGTGGGTGGGTGGGGGGCAGGGTGTGGGTGTGTGGGGGCAGGGTGTGGGTGGGTGGGGGGCAGGGTGTGGGTGGGTGGGGAGCAGGGTGTGGGTGGGTGGGGGCAGGGTGTGGGTGGGTGGGGGGCAGGGTGTGGGTGGGTGGGGGCAGGGTGTGGGTGGGTGGGGGGCAGGGTGGGCACACTTACCCTCGCCAGTGGTCTCCATCCTGCTCGCAACGTTGACAGTGTCCCCGAAAAGGCAGTAACGAGGCATCTTTGTCCCCACCACACCTGCGGGACACACACACACACACACACACACACACACACACACACACACACACACACACACACACACACACACACACACACACACGTGCATACAAAACATGAGAAATTTCGTCAAAAAGTTGCCTCCAGTGCTTCAGATAAAGGTTCAGTATCTTTAAAAAAAATATTATAGCAAATAAACACCCTAAATGATAACGATAAAGTGTAGAACAAAGAATAAACTAATAAGAATTTAAAAAAAGTATAAGGTAGTCAATGAACGATATAGGTAAGTAAGTTTCCTTCGTCTGCCCTCCAAAGAATCTTCAATATCTCATGGTATTAATTGGTAAGACTGCTCCGTCGGTGCCTTCGTCAGCAGCCTTCAGCTTACCGGCGACGCAAGAGCCTGAGTTGATGCCAGCACGGATGAGGAGGTCCTTGTCTGGCCGGTGCGGGATCTCGAACTCCTTGGCGCCCTCAATAAGGTCCAGAGCCATGTTGCTGAGCTCAGCGGCGTGGCGGAGACCTGTAACACAACACCATATCAACACGAAGAGGAGGTCAGGATTCACAATCTCGAACAGGAAGGGAAGGACGATAGAAGGAGAATAGAAAACATTACTCCCTTAACTAGCAATATCCTCTTTTTGGAAATAAAACAACGGAGGATAAAAAAAAGTTGTTATATTAGTCAAGAACGTAAAAGAGCGTGAAATATCTTAATTATTCCACGCCTAACTTTCTTGCTGTTTGAGAATACCTAATGTGTAATTGAATCCTCTAGATAGAATTACCTTTGTTCGCAGCTAATTTACCCCTGAGTCACGTACGGCACGGATGATGTTGGCAATAAGTCCTGTACATACAATGAAGTGAGGTTGTTCTTCCGACATGAACCAGTGAGCTGCAATGATTGAATGAGTTCACACATTCTTGATGATGTCAAGGAAACGTCATCTCACGCACCGATGAGGATGCACACGAATAGAAAGAAAAGGAGGAAGAACAAAGAGGTGGTGAAAAATTAAGAGGGGAAGAGGCGAAGAAAAGAGGAATATTAGGAAGAATTATGATTATGATTAGACTAATATTTAAGAAATAAGGAAATGTACAGATATGAAAGGAAACAGAGAGAGAGAGAGAGAGAGAGAGAGAGAGAGAGAGAGAGAGAGAGAGAGAGAGAGAGAGAGAGAGAGAGAGAGAGAGAGAGAGAGAGAGAGAGAGAGAGAGAGAGAGAGAGAGAGAGAGAGAGAGAGAGAGAGAGAGAGAGAGAGAGAGAGAGAGAGAGAGAGAGAAAAAAAAAAGGGGATCAGAAGTAATAAATATGTAAATAATAATGGAATAAAAAAAACATAGCAAGGTGATTTTTTTTTCATTTTAGATCATCGACACAAAACATTTGATAGACCGATCTCCTTCACCTCACCGTGTTTCCCTTGTCATCTACACCACCGCCAGATCTTGCTGGAGGACAAACTCAAACCCTTACACAGTCTTCTATCTCAAGGAGTAAGAAAGGCGACTATTTGAAAGACGAGGGAGGAGGAAGAACAATATACTTTGACTAATAGAAAAACAGGAAAAGGACGAGCAAGTATAAACAGATCATAACAATGACATTTGAGCAGTAGACACACACAATCTCTCTCTCTCTCTCTCTCTCTCTCTCTCTCTCTCTCTCTCTCTCTCTCTCTCTCTCTCTCTCTCTCTCCTCTCTCCACATCCCGCCCCACCCCCCACCCCGCCCGCCGTACCGTTGGGGTGAGGCACGCCCGACACCACCATGTAGGCATCCCCGATGGTTTCCACTTTGTACACGTCGTAGTTGCCTATGCGGGAGTCGAACATGTTGTACAGCTTGTTGAGGAGCAAGATTACCTGCCATTGAGGGGAGAAGACGAGGAAAAGGGAGAGGAGGAGGAGGAGGAGGAGGAAGAGGAGGAGTAAGAGGGGGAGGAGGAAGAGGTGAGAAAGAGCAGGGTGAAAAGATGGAGAGAGGGTGAGAGGATAAAAAGTGGTAAAATTAGTAAAATTGAGGAGGCAGGAGGAGAAAAGTGGAGGAATATGAGTACGAAGAAAGGGAATAATGACATTACCAAGAAGAGGAGGAGGAGGAGGAGGAGGAGGAGGAGGAGGAGGAGGAGGAGGAGTAAGAATATTAGAAAAACAATGTCGTATGTTAATGTGTTTTGTGTTCAAAACACACAACCATACATCTCAACAGTTTCTATACAAAGTCACACAAATTTACACGAACGGAAAAAAGTTGGAGGAGATTACTACTGCGTGGAAAGACAATTTCATCAACACTAGTTAAGGAGAAAGTGGAAATTCTCATGTATTGGTGCTTCTCTCTCAAAATTGTGATCCTCTTGAACGAGAAAGAAAGAACAAATAGATGGCAGAATATTCGCAAGTTTGGTTTCAGATTTAAAAGCTCCAAGGTTATGATTGCTCTGAGGAGTTTTGAGTTCAGGCAAGAATATTATCCTAACGACAAACATTTCCACCGTCAGCCTCAGGGAATCCATCGAAATGAATCAATCAAGGAAGATGAGGACTTAGGGGGAAAAAAAGAGAAAGAATTAAAGATATAAAATGACGTGCGTTATATGTGACAGGACAGAAAAACACATAATAGGAATACACCAATGAACATTATAGGATCAGGAATAATAGTTCGTTTGTACCATTAGCTTGAAAATGCTTAAGACGACCCGATCTTGTGACATACCACCTGCTCCTGAACTACTACGACCTCTACTCACCTTGCTAACCTTGCCACATTGCTGTATCAGTTACCCAAGTCAAGCCTCTCTACCCTTCAGAAGACAACCTCCACTAAAATGAGTAGAGTAGGTCACTAACTCGGAGAAAAAAAAATGTAACGTAGGTGTGTATTGCCAGACTACTAAAAAGAGGAAACTCAAAATAGTTTCACCAAATTGTCGCTTCTTAAAAAGTATATGTATCATGTACTAGTAAAATAGTTTCAAAAGGTAAAGGCAAATTACTGTTGTGTTGTATTCTAAATAGCACACACACACACACACACACACACACACACACACACACACACACACACCGCTCCCGTGGTTCAGTGGTTAACTTCCCCGCTTTCCACCCGGCATGGCGTGGGTTCGAACCCTGTTCAGGTGACACAGTATTTTTCACTGCCAGATCATGACTACTGTCCCCCTTGAGCAAGGAGGTGTGTGTGTGTGATGTGTGAGAGGTCTCAGCCTTACCCATAGATCCGTCTCTATGAACTCTGATCTCTTTCAGGGAGGGTAATGGCTGATGATCACGAGTCCAGCCTGTGATCCTCCAGACCATGGTGAATAACACACACATACACACTCACACTCAATTTTTTTTCTCTCTCTCATTGAAAGAATACATAGATTAAGTACCAAGATGCCCCCAAACCTAAGATATCTACCATACGAGTCAATACTATCACGACTGAATCTTCTTATAATTCTAGGTGAAAGAAGGGAAAGGGATGACCTAATTGCAGGGAATGTCATGAAAAAAAAACAGTTGAAAAGAACCATTTCTAAAAAGGATACCAAAATATATAGCTTCCCTTATAGAAGTATAGAAATTTGGAACAACCTTGGTGTGTGTGTGTGTGTGTGTGTGTGTGTGTGTGTGTGTGTGTGTATGTGTGTGTGTGTGTGTGTGTGTGTGTGTGTGTGTGTGTGTGTGTGTGTGTGTGTGTGTGTGTGTGTGTGTGTGTGTGTGTGTGTGTGTGTGTGTGTGTGTGTGCGTGTGTGTGTTTAATCCTAGAGGGAAGCCTAATTACTCTCAATTTACACACATCACTGCCTCATTCCTGTCCCACACCTTCATCTTAACTCTACAAACCTTAATACTCGTCAAATATACGCCTCAGATAACACCCTCGGGAGATTCCTCGTAACTCAAGTATAAATCTATATTAATTTCTGAGCCAGTGAGCCGTGATGTAGGAGGGAGAGAGGGAAGGAGTATGAAGAGGGAGTCTGTCGTGGCGCCTCCATCAGGTTCCCTCTCACCGACCTTCCCTGATAAGATACTGTCGAGATGGTGGTGAAAATCATGCTGTTTTTATGTATTGATGCTGCTCGGTCACTGTATCAGGATCAAGGGATGCCTCAATCTCATGTCTACTGTGTCTAGTATGTATTACAAGAAAAAAAGAAAAGAAGAGAGAACAGACAGTATATAGTGAAGACATTAAAAACATATACACGTAGACACTGTGGTTTGACGCAAATGCATATCAACAAAGCCGTGAAATGTCGACTTGAAATTGTGTTTAGTGATTAGGTAATGAGGATGTTAATGATGGGCGTGTCTCACCTGCATGGGTTCAGAGTCAGAGCACAGCGTCGTGAAGCCAACGATGTCGCTAAAGTACACCGACACAGACTTGTAACTCTCAGCGGGGACCTGTCACCACCACCGTCACCACCACCATCACCATCACCATCATGATCACCATCACCACCATCACCACCATCACCACCATCATTATCAACGGCCGCCAACCCGCCATCGCCAAGGAAAAAAAAAAGAGAAAAAAACAGGATGTTAATAAAAGAGATGAAGTTTGAGTGATAAAGGTTTCTCTACATATTCCTATTGTTGTACTTATTGTTGAGGATGTTATTGAAATTAAATCTATTATTATCACCATTACTATCATTATTATTATCATTATTATCATTATCATTATCATTATTATTATCATTATTATCATCATTATTATTATCATTATTATTATTATTAGTAGTAGTACTACTAATGAGCTCGCCCGCCACGCACCGATCGTTTCTTCTTGAGCTGCAGTGCCACTGGTTGCGGCAACATTTGGAAGATGAGTCTGTCACACCGACGCTTCTCTCGCTTCAACTCAACGCCCTTAGAAGTAAGCGTAGAGGCGAACACCTGCAACACACCATACCTGTACACACCTGCAACACACCACACCTGTACATACCTGCTGCTCCAGCCCTCCACCACCACCACCACCACCATATTGTACCTGCTGCTGAGATTACTGTCGCTACTACTGCTTCTGCTGCTACTGCTGGTGCTGCTGCTTCTACTGGTCCTCCTCCTGTTATTATTGTTGTTGTTGTTGTTGTTGTTGTTGTTGTTGTTGTTGTTGTTGTTGTTGTTGTTGTTGTTGTTGTTGTTGTTGTTGTTACTACTACTACTACTACTACTACTACTACTACTACTACTACTACTACTACTATTATTGCTACTACTACTACTACTACTACTACTACTACTACTACTACTACTACTACTACTACTACTACTACTACTACTACTATTACTACTACTACTACTACTACTACTATTACTACTACTATTACTACTACTACTACTATTACTACTACTACTACTACTACTATTTAAATCACATAATACGTCAAACACATACAAAAAAAAAGCATGTGATGAAATTGGAAAGAATGCAGAGAATAACAACTAAGATGGTGCCAGATTTGGAAGACCTAACATATGAG
>JAXIVD010001023.1:0-15000 GCA_036785275.1 Cancer borealis
GTGAGAGAGAGAGAGAGAGAGAGAGAGAGAGAGAGAGATGAGAGAGAGAGAGAGAGAGAGAGAGAGAGAGAGAGAGAGAGAGAGAGAGAGAGAGAGAGTAATATGGAATTTTGTTTACAACTTCAAGTCGGGACTGCAATGCAAATGTGTACTTAAGTGTATATATATTTCCTTTTTCCCAAACATACTTGGAATAATTGAAGCAAGTGATCCAATTCGATTATTGTTTTTATATAATATACTCTAGGTAGCCGGTTTACTTTCGTTCCTTTCATGTATGTGGTCACTGACACCTGAGTAAAGATATTTATATGTGTCTCCTTGACCCTGTCCATATGTCATCCTGCCGTCCTTATGTGCCCATCATCATGAACAGCTGCTCAGAACAATGAACGAGTGCTTCATTAACCTACACCTGTATCAGCATTGCCTCCATCACCATCATTAATAGTAGAAGTAACAACAAAAACAACAGCATCAACAGCAATGTCCAAGGAACAACACCACCACCACAACAACCAACAACAACGTCTAGATCGGCTCCTGAAGGAAAAACACACCAGTTCACAGGTGTATCAATGCTGTTAATACCATCTAGCTGCAACATTCACAACAAAAACTACCTCGATTCCTCATCACACCACCACCACCATCACCACCAACACCACCACCACCACCACCACCATCACCACCACCACCACCACCACTACCATCACCACCACCACCACCACTATCACCAACCAATCAACAGCACTAAAAAACAAGTAATAATACACTACTTCCTAGAAACTGGTGGTGATGCGTTCCAAAAATACCACTGGAAATTGAAAACCGTGGACATTTTTTGTTGTACAGGATTGGGAGTTATTTTTGCATCTAAATAAAAAATATGTACGTACTTTAAAGCATTTGTCTTTGACACCAGCTAACTATTTCATAATTCGATATGTAGAAGTGCAGTTGAGAATAAAAATTATGTAAAGATGTATAATATTACATCATAAATAAACTGTTGCGCACATACAAGGGAAGCTCACGTCCGTATGCAATAGTTATAACACCTCCACATGGTAATATTATACAACACGTGGCAGTAATAACAGGTGCGCAGCGACAGCGGAATGGGTCCTGCCTGGCGGGTGGCAGACACCTGAATGAGAGGCAAGAGCTGCGGAGAGCCCCGTGGAGCGGAGGACGAGGGTGACTGTGAGAAGCTGGAGGACACGGGGCTGCCCTCTACCGGCTAGCAGAGGAACGTTTTGGTAGGGAACCTTAGCGGGCAGTTCAAAATTAAGGTTTATAGCGCACTTGCAACATTAATTTCTTGGCTATCGTAAGGAATTAAGGACCGACAACAGCAAGGAAGTGATGATTATGATGATAGTGATAATGATGATGGTGATGAGAGAGAGAGAGAGAGAGAGAGAGAGAGAGAGAGAGAGAGAGAGAGAGAGAGAGAGAGAGAGAGAGAGAGAGAGAGAGAGAGAGAGAGAGAGAGAGAGAGAGAGAGATAGACAAAGATAGACAAAACAAAAATAAAAACGGCATGCTTAGCACTCTTGTTATCACTGTTTTCACTTTATTTGCAACGTCAGAAAAGAAATTACCTCTTTCATTGTCACTTTCTATTTCTACGTATATAATTTGACGTTTTTTATTAGCAACGTGTGTGCGTGCGTGTGTGTGTGTGTGTGTGTGTGTGTGTGTGTGTGTGTGTGTGTGTGTGTGTGTGTGTGTGTGTGTGTGTGTGTGTGTAACCTCCCCCACCTGTTATCAGTCTCCCCTTTCCCCTTTCCTGCAGCCAGCCAGCCAGCCAGCTCGTCCTTCGTATCTCCTCTCCGCCAACCACTCCAGCCGCGGGGCATCGATCCACCGCGCCCCTCAACCTTCCTTCCATGTGCCCTCAATTTTCCTCAATATTACGACGCCAGATTTGCATATTACACCCATTATTGACTTAATATATACAACCGGTAAGCAAATGGCTGATGCACCGATAGGCAACGTAGTATATGGGCGCTATCGTATTCTTGATGGGTTTGCAATATTCGTGTTGACCTATTTATGTTGTATGATGCATCTTAGAAGGTTAGAGTTGAGGAGTAAGTGGACGAAGAGGAGGAAGAGGAGGAGGAGGAGGTGGAGGAGGAGGTGGAGGAGGAGGAGGAGGAGGAGGAGGAATATGTTATTAATAACTCATCAATATGTCCTTTTGTAAATTTTTTACTCTATATTTTCCTGACTCAATGTTTACTTTACTTGAACAAAAATAGATGCATGGAAAAAAGTAAATATATCAATTAGCACACGAACAAAATATGAATGAAATTGAATAAAGTCCAAGGCCACTGAGGTTCTTTCGTACCAGAGTCAGAATTTCCTGAAAAGTTGGTGAGAAGATGAAGTTTGTTGAGCATCGGACGTTTGCGAGTGTATGAAATGTTTTGCATTCACTTGCTTGCAATTTCTATTTTTACATATATCACTAGCTATCATCCTCCACCGCTGAAGCTGACACAATCTCAACCACCACTACCATTGCTATCATCATTAAAACCACCGCCCACTTGTTTTCTAAATACCAACACTACCACCACAAGTACCACCAAAAGCTGTATTTATATCAATTCAACTACAACAATCCTCTACCATTACCAACACCATCAACAACATGAGCACAGTTCATGCTCCCTTGTTGTATCGTTGTTGGATATCTTAAGTTACGTTTGGGCCTGAAAATCTCCTAACCTAACCTAACCTAGCTTAACCAAACCAAACCTACCGTAACCTAACAAACCTAACCTAACTTAATCTAACTAAACTCTACCTAACAAACCTAACCTGACTACACCAAACCAAACCAAACCTAACCAAACAAACCTAACCTAACTAAACCTAACCTAACCAAACACTAACAAACAAGGCGTCGTGTTCTGGGCTAGAAAACACTTTACAACTCAAGGTAACTAACGATAGAAGTGACGTTCATTTTCGTGTGTACGTCTCATGTCACATCCACGTAAACAATAAGATAACACAATTTTTCTAATAACTGGAATTACTAAAACAATTAAAACATCCTTTTCATAATCAACGCATTCTTAATATTCTAGTATAAACGACAAAGCTGTTTTTTCCCGTTAACTACCCTATAACGGAAACAAATAGTGATAAATAATTAACAAGTACGTTAATCACTGTTCCTACCGACACCACCAGAAGCAAAACACACCATCACTGTTATGTTCCTGCTCCTGTAGTCTAATAATATTCCCTACGTAGCACACATCACAGCTGGTCACACAGAGTAATCACTGCACCTTCACATGTCCTTGCTTTGCTCTGCATCATTATAATCACAGCTTAAAGATTCTTCGTCGTCCCAAAATGACACACAAACATGGCAAGAAGTCACCACCATCTCGCCAAATGTCAATGTTGCCTCAATCACAACTCAGACGAAGGAAAGATAGGAAGAAAAATATTTGCTCGCCATTTTAGTTGCAAGAATGTTGTCGCTAATTTTAAAAGGACATGAATACAGTCTATCTTAATGAATTGTTTGAGGTTGTTGTATCTTCTTATTTTGTTGTTGTTTTAGTTATGTTTGTTTTTATTGTTATTTGGTTATGATTTCCACTGCTCTCACAGGTTAATTTATATTATATTATGTGGTTTTCTCCATCCAATTGATCAGTATTAGTAGTAGAGAAGCACAATGACAAAAAAAAAAGTAGATAAAAAATGAAATTTCCCTTCCAGTCTTCTATTACGCATAAGTAAAAAAAAAAGTCACAAACAGTAACCTACATGACACAAAAAACTTAATGAAACAATGTTAACGATCTATACACAAAATTATCGCTTCTCGTATTAAAGGTGAGGTCAAACAGTAATCACATTGCCTTCGCTCCAGTTTTCTATTGCTCGTACGTGCGTCTGAATCATTATTTTCGTCTCAGAATAGGAAGGACTAATGAAAACTGTCGCGTAGAAAATGAATGTTAGTTGACATATTATTATCCGATACACAGAATCACCCCATAACTCAGGCTCATAAATTCCCAAAGTATTTAAACCACTTGACAAAGAGAGAGAGAGAGAAAGAGAGAGAGAGAGAGAGAGAGAGAGAGAGAGAGAGAGAGAGAGAGAGAGAGAGAGAGAGAGAGAGAGAGAGAGAGAAAAAGGGGGATTTCAATGGTATTCTCTCTCTCTCTCTCTCTCTCTCTCTCTCTCTCTCTCTCTCTCTCTCTCTCTCTCTCTCTCTCTCTCTCTCTCTCTCTTTCTCTTATTCCTCCTTTGTGTATACCTTCCCAGTCACTTAACTGCTCTTGGGACTCTCTCATCTCTAGCTTCCCCTTGAGAGCTCTCCTCACTTCCCTGTCACGTCCTCCTTTCCCTTCCTTTCCAGCAGTGTCTTCCCTACGCCTCTTAACACTCGCCGCGCCACCAAGGGATGAAGATCTTGCTCTTGGGCACACATCGGCGGGTATCGTTCAGGCTCATTCTCAAGACCAAGGGAGAAGCCAAGCAAAGACCGTGTGATGCAGAGAAAAGTGTTTACATTTGTTGGAGTTTATTGAATTGTTGATGCTACGTGTGTGTGTGTGTGTGTGTGTGTGTGTGTGTGTGTGTGTGTTTGTGTGTGTGTGTGTGTGTGTGTGTGTGTGTGTGTGTGTGTGTTTGTGTGTGTGTGTGTGTGTGTGTGTGTGTGTGTGTGTGTGTGATAAGTAGATAGATTGAGAGATAATGTAATGAAGGAATAAATAAAAGAAAACATTAGTAAGCATATAGGGAAAAAAAGATCAAAATGCATACATACATGCGACTGCCCTAATAGATAACTCTAATTCATTATCAACCTTATATATCTATGTCTTCTTTATGATTCTTAAGAAGACATAAAGGAAGAAAGTTTGATAAACGGAAAGACAGACTGGCAGAAAGAGCGACAGGAATACCATTATTTTGTCGTCTGAAAATGAAAAGAAAACAGCTGGCTTCTCTAGCTGACGTCGGAGCTTAATACTACTGGGAAGAAATATAATAAAGCTCGACTGGAAGCAAAGGAATGAAATCTAACTTACTATGTTGAAATAAATGTGTTGAGGAGGACACCTGGCTCTCCTAGTGTGTGCAGAGTTAAGAATTACGAGGCAAGGTAAAGGTGTGTGCAGGTGTAAGGCAAGGCGGTGAATGTTGACAAACTACAGGCTTAGCCTCTGCAACCAATGCGGCACCGGTACCAGCCCCTCACTCAGGCGAGGAACATACACAAATACCAAGGTGCTGCAGGTGAAAATGTATCGAATGTTTTAGTCTAAAGCATTATTATGTATCAAATATTGTAGCACAGAGCTCCTTAAATTATCTAAAATACATCTTATACATTATGTTGCAGTAGAAATTTTAACGATTTATACTTTGATATGATTATTGTACTAAATATAGTTGTGAGGCAATATTATGATCATCAGTTATGTAGAATTTCATATGAAAATTGTATGTAATATCTGCCTGTCTGAACTTCAAACCTTAGGTAAGTAGTAAGATGCATAGCTATGTATGATACAAACACACCTATACATGCACATGTTTCCCACGTGTGTGTATGTTCAAGTGTAGTGAAGATAACGCTATTAAGTTTTCCAATCCTATAAAGGCAGGAGGAAAAGCTCATCCCATTCCCATTCAGTGAGAAGAGTTTACGAGCTCCGTGAGGCCCAGGAGGGTGAAAGGGGCGCCCCACCAGTCTTAATATGCAGCCTTTCGCACGCAAATTTAAGGGGCGTGAAGAATTTAACTCAGTGCATAGCGGCGCGTGTATGAATATATTGCTGCCGTCAGTAAAGTAATTGACGAGGGATTTATTGAATATCTTGACGGGCCATGGAATGAGTCAATACACCTTTGTTATGAAAGTATGATAATTTTCATTTGTGCTGCACCACAGATAGATGTGTGTAGATATGTATTTGCATTTGTTATATGTAAGTAACGCAATCAAGAACGTAATATTCATGGAAATGTTGTTAAGAATAGTTACAAAACAGTTATAACACACATGCATATTAAAACCTTAAAATTACACTCACGTTCTTGCTCAAAACCTCGATAGTGTAAACGTTTATTTTGTTTCCATATTATGTAGGTGGAAGAGCTACAACAACTAACATTGACGCACGTTTTGCCGCCAGATTCTCTTCCCAGTGAGGCCAGGAAGAGGTGAACATCCATCATCTGGTTCTGCCTCAGGATATAGTTCTATGAACCGTGCAATTATTTCAACTTCAGTCCCGTTGTTGCCTTGTATTTCTCACATTGTTACAGCTACTTCTGCTGCCGCTACCACCACAATCACTTAGACCATTGCTGTTATCAGTGTTATCATTCTTAATATTATCATCATTAATATTACTATTATTGTTATTATTATTATCATTATTAACATTATTATTTTTACTATCATCATTATCAATATCACTATTATCATTATTATCACCATTAATACTATTATTATGATCATTATTAATAATGCTGTTGTTATCATTATTATTGATTATTATTATCAATATCATTATCATTATTATTATTATCATTATTATTATTATTATCATTATCATTATTACCATTAATACTATTATCAATATTATTATTATCATCATTATTTTTAAACTTTTTATTATTATTACTAATGTTTTATTATCATTGTTATCACCAATATCCTCATCATTGTTATCGTTATTATTATTATTATCATTATTATTATTATCATTATTTTTAACATTATTATTATCATTATCATTATTATCATTAATTTTATCATTATTATCATAAATTTAATTAGCATTCCTATTACTCTTGTCATCATCATTAGCAACATTTATATTTCTGCGACTCTGGTGTATTGGTTAAGCCTCTTGACTCACAACCAAAAGAACCAAGGATCATATCTTCGGCTAGATTTAAACCATCCGGACTTTTTGAATTCCATGCTACATCCCTTGATCACCTTACAAAAAAGAGGTGCGGGACGTGAGCTGAGTTGTAAAAATCGTAAACTGGCAGGAGCGGGAAGGACTGCAATCCTTCTATCCTGTGTGTGTGTGTGTGTGTGTGTGTGTGTGTGTGTGTGTGTGTGTGTGTGTGTGTGTGTGTGTGTGTGTGTGTGTGTGTGTGATACTGAGGAAGAGGAAGGCCAACAGTCCTAAACCTTCCCTGTGAACGAGTGTGAATCCTTGTTACAAGACATCAGCTTATGGTCTGTGCCACTCCAGAAAAAGTGATAAACAGGCAAGTTATTCGAGAGACTTATTAACTGCAATAGGAAAAATAATGATGATAATAATAATAATAATAATAATAATCATAATAATAATCATAATAATAATAATGATAACAATGGTATTAATAACAACAGCAGCAATGATATTAACAACAGAAGCAACATCACACAAACAAACACAGACAGACAGGCAGACAGACAGAGACAAACACAAACACAAATAAACAACTAAACAAACAAACAGACAAACAACCATACGTTCCCAACTCTATCAACTAACTGGTCCAAAATTACGTTCGTTACACCCATCATTTCATCTCATCTTTCCCACGGCACCTCATTTGTTCCCACGCTTCGAGTAGGTGGCAGCACCCAATTAACAAGCGGAAAGAGGGGACGTGGCAGAAGAATAGAGAGGGGAGGGGAAGGCAAGGAAAAAGGAAACGAGAGAAGAGGAGAGAGGAGAGGAGAGCAGAGCAGATAAGGAGAGGACCCGTCATGAGATAAGGTAAGACGAAGTGGAGTGGAGTGGAGTGGAGTAGAAAGTGAGAGAGAGAGAGAGAGAGAGAGAGAGAGAGAGAGAGAGAGAGAGAGAGAGAGAGAGAGAGAGAGAGAGAGAGAGAGAGAGAGAGAGAGAGAGAGAGAGAGAAACTTACACTACCTCTAGGGACACACTTTGGTGACGGGCTTAAGGGGTGTCAAGGGGCGCTTGTCTGGTGCGTCACAGCCTGGGTAGGACGTGGCGTCACCTGGCGAGCAGATTTATAACTTTGAACCACATTATGAGAGGGGCGATGATGATGGTGATGGTGGTGGAGATGATGGTGATTGTAAAGAGTGGTGGTGATTGTTGTAGTAATAGTAGTAATGCTGGTGGTGTTGGAGGTGGCTGATGTGTGTGGTGATGAAATGGTATTTATGGTGGTAGCGGTGGTGGTGATTGGGGTTGGTGATGGTAATGGTGGTGGTGTGGTGATGGTGGTGTAGTGATGGTGATGAAAGGGAAGTGATGACTTATATTTTTATTATTGTTATTGAAGTTATTGTTATCATTATCACTGTTGTTATTGTTATCATTACCATTGTTAATAATACAAGCATCATATTCATGCTTATCATGATTCAAATGCAGCAAAACATTTACGAATATTTACATCAAAGAGAGAATATACATCCAACCATGAGTGTGTGTGTGTGTGTGTGTGTGTGTGTGTGTGTGTGTGTGTGTGTGTGTGTGTGTGTGTGTGTGTGTGTGTGTGACAGAGATAAATATATTGATAGCTAGAAAGAGAGAGAGAAAAAAAATTCAATAAGAGAAGTGGTAGGAGTGAAAAAAATGTCTTTTCACTCATCTGGTTAAATTTTTTTCACCTTCCCTTGGCGTTGCTCAACACCCTCACCCCACGCCCGTCACCCTCACCCCCTCCCTGTGGCTCTTTGCTCCCCACGCCTCCCTGTCACACTATTCAGGTGTATTTCTTAACAAGCTACACTTTTTTCCTCTATCCTTGTATCAGACTCTCTTTCTCTCTCTCTCTCTCTCTCTCTCTCTCTCTCTCTCTCTCTCTCTCTCTCTCTCTCTCTCTCTCTCTCTCTCTCTCTCTCTCTCTCTCTCTCTCCCTCTCTCTCACATGGCAGTAATTCTTTTTTATTGCCTCTAATACTTCCTCACTTTCCTTACCACACACAATTATGATTAAAACTTTACCCGTAAGCCTTAGAATGCTCTGCCTGCCTCCGCTTCTCACCTTATGACAGCGTAAGACTCTTTATAATAAGGAAGTGAGATTAGTATTCCCAGTTTAGAACGCTCCCTCTCAACCTTTTTTTTCAGGGGCGGCGCATCAAGAAGCTTTTACTTATTAATGTATTAAATTTCTATTCTTTCGACATTTTTTTTTCCGTGCAGGTTGTAAGTTTTTTTTTTTTTCTCTCTTTCTCTTTTTTTTTCTTTCTCTCTCTCATAATTCATCTATGGGTAGAAAAAGATAAGAACTTAAGAACAGCAGCAATAAGGAAAGCGTTAACAAGAAAGGGACAATAAAAAAAAATATTAATAAAAATTCGTGGAGCTTCAAATCCTTCCTACAACTCGCCTGAAGGAAGACAGCAGGACAAAGGGCGTGCATTG
Source organism: Cancer borealis (assembly GCA_036785275.1). Lineage (NCBI taxonomy): Eukaryota > Metazoa > Arthropoda > Malacostraca > Decapoda > Cancridae > Cancer > Cancer borealis. Next base: position 9,417 of record JAXIVD010001023.1, read on the forward strand.
TCTTCCTTCCTTGGTCCTCCCTTCTCCCTTCCCCCAAAACAGTCGTGCACACGTGAGTAATGTCTATGTAATGCAGACGTCATTAAAGGCGATCCCACCCCTTGATCAATACTCCGCTTCAGCAACACTAAGAATGACTGTTTATCATGTATTGTTATGTCTCTTTCCCTCTTCTTTCCTTCTTTCTCTCGTTCATTCATTCATTTGTTCTTTCTCGTGAAGGTTGGTTGAGGTTTTGTCATGAAGTGAAAAGAAAACTGGTGAAAAGACCCAAAAGAATGAAGTCTGAATGTTTTTTATTTTCATGTTTTAATCTTATTGTTGGTGTATGACTGTATGTGGATGGGTGGGTGGGTGGGTGGGTGGGTGGATGGGTGGGTGGGTGGGTGGGTGGGTGGGTGGGTGGGTGTGGATTTTTCTTTTTGGTCTTACAGCCCACATTTTGTCTACTAGGATCATCTTTTCTTCATTTTCAGCATCAGACATTCTTACAAGCTCACCGCTGAACAATGGCCTTCACCAGACTTTCTCCTTGAGTCACGGCAGTGTGTCTATCTCTGTCAAGCTCACATCTTTCACTTCTTGTCAGGTCTCCTTACCATGCGCCTTCTGCTCTATCTGCTCATCCTTCACTATTTGCATATCTATTTTTTTTCTTCTATCTATGTTGATTTCTTCATTCGTCTCAAATGTATTCTGAACACGGACACATCAGTTGCTTTTTTGTGGGTTTGACTTATTTTACAAGAACGTAATCGATTCACATATTTCATTTCCATAGCACATAAGTTTACGGAAGTGATATACAGTCGTATCTTTCATGTTATGTCTCTGGTTACTAATTTATTCAATCTTAATGATGCCTAATTTGATTTCGTTTTCATTATCTTTATCATGTTGTAGTTCCTGGTACCTTCGAAAATTTTACTTTCAAGGTCAATTCTTCATTTTAGGATAATCTCTCTCTCTCTCTCTCTCTCTCTCTCTCTCTCTCTCTCTCTCTCTCTCTCTCTCTCTCTCTCTCTCTCTCTCTCTCTCTCTCTCTCTCTCTCTCTCTCTCTCTCTCTCTCTCTCTCTCCTATATATATATATATATATATATATATATATATATATATATATATATATATATATATATATATTTATATATATTTGTTTGTGTGTCTGCCCACTTCGTCGTAACTCTGCATAACACAAATTCAACACTAACAACATTTGGGGAACAACAGACATAAACCACTTAAAACATCATTAACTCCGTACTTTCTCTCCCTCGTGAATAATTAACAAAAACACATTTGTAAAAATGTGCACGTTATATTCCACGCTTAGCCGCAGTCTTGGCTCCAAGGGCTAGACAAGCCTTCCTTGCATACATCCTCTTGCTCCCTCACTGTGCGCCCAAGGATTTTTTTAATCCTTCCAGCATGCCACTAGCACCACCAAAACACTTATTTACTTCTTAGAGCAATAAGAAGTGTTTTCACTATCTTCGTAAATAATTAAAACGTACCTATGGCTTATGGATAATATGAGAATGGTTTCTGCTATGAGTTTTCTTCTACATTCCTTTAATTTTACCATGTTTACATAAGTGTGCACTTCGGAATACTTAAGAGCCATTTCATATGTACATATAATATACCCTTAGTATAGTAACCCTTAAGATGTTGGTGAAGTATTGCAATCACGCTGTTAGTGTGGCTGCCTACATGTATTTGAGAGTCTAAGTATTTGTATTTATAATTGGACAGTTTTACTTTGAACCTTTATCATACTTGATGGATCAGATCAATTGGTTTCCTACAATCAAACGGGATGATATGGCAAGCAAGCGAAAAACGGATGACTTGTTAGCAGGGCGATGGCCAAGTCTGCCATTTCCGACTACCTCTTACAGCTTGCATTTTGAATAAATCATCAGGTGCGTTGGTGCCTTTGATGTGTCGAGTGAACTCCACGTAACACCTCGCGGTCTTCCTGTCTGCTGCAAACGCTGCCCATCACACTGCCTAACGCAAAGCTACACACCCAACAGACAACATTTCAATTACTCGCTTCAGCCACAGCTCACCGGCACATGACCGCTGCCAGGACCGACACGCATTTATTATGTTGATATGCTACAAAAGGCTTTTGGTTTAGTCATTTTTTCGTTGACATTCATACGCGTTCGCAACGTAATATTACCATATTAGTGTATACTGTAAACACTCTACACTACATGTTATGTTATATTATACTATCAATAATATGCTAATGCTCTATATGAATGCATTATATATGACATATTAGGAATAATATACAATACATACTCTACTCGTACGCATTATACATAACAGTATTCGTACATATTACGCTACTATTACACACATTTGTCAATTTCTTATATTCTCTTTACGATATGTAGTTCACCAACAACATTCATCGCCAGGTGGAGATGACACAAACAGTAGAGATAAAATTATAAATTTAAGCCCATATAAATAAAAATTATTACTACGTACAAACATCCATGTAACATATCTTCTAATTTGTTCTCAACATTATTTCATGAAAGTCAGGGACACGAGGATCGGAAAGCAATCAAGAAAATGAATCCATCGTTCACTCTACATGAAATGCATAATATACATGATTAAAAAGAAAAATAGAGACAAAGAAAAACGCAAACATATGTAATCCATTTTCATAATGAAATAAGGTGGTGAACAGGTTGGCGCATTAGTTGGGAAGGGCTAGTGTGGATTCTCGTTCTGGCCAGGCGACGCGTGACCGGCGACGACAGAAAACAAACACTCCGCGCTGCACGAGGCAAAAAATCGGTGTTATTGTCACTGACTGAGGTTAGGTAACGTGTGTATATATGTGTGTGTGTGTGTGTGTGTGTGTGTGTGTGTGTGTGTGTGTGTGTGTGTGTGTGTGTGTATATATGTGTGTGTGTGTGTGTGTGTGTGTGTGTGTGTGTGTGTGTGTGTGTGTGTGTGTGTGTGTGTGTGTGTGTGTGTGTGTGTGTGTGTGTGTGTGCTCAAGCCTCGAATGTTTGCCCGTTATTTCTATAATTTTATGCCGCGGCAGAAATTCTCCTCAAAGGCAACGAATATTAATATGCAAACGGCACGTCTACCCAGGCCGCTTATTTGAGCAGTAAATTTCATCGGAGTGTTATTCACTGTAAATACCAGCTTACAATAGATTCACTGTTAAAATAGAAACCATAATTGAACACCACTCCTTATATTCCTAACCAAACTGTGAGGGAGCACACGCACGCACGCACGCACACACACACACACACACACACACACACACACACACACACACACACACACACACACACACACACACATACACACACACACACACACACACACACACACACACACACACACACACACACACACACACACACACACACACACACACACACACACACACACATTAGCTGAAAAGTACTGGGGTGACTTGTTGATCCACTCCTGGTCACTCGTTTGCTAGAAGTAATACAACACCAATAATAATAATAATAATAATAATGATAACACTGTAATATCAGATGAGGCCGGCGAGGGTGAGGAGCACTTAGTAATGCCTTCCCCCTGTGTTACCCTGAGTGGCCTGCGTCCAGACCGGCTCTTGACGGGCTGCACACAACGAAAGGGAAATACCGAGTGTTGGGTAGAGTTTCAGTTTTCCGCAAAATATCAATAGTCAATTATTGTGTTTCCCCTTTAGCTTGTGACAGGAAGAAAGTTATTTAAGCTTGGTTAATGCAAAAAAAAGAAGAAGTTATACATACACCCAAAAAGGAGATTGAAAGATGTAGACAAAAAAAAATGCAAAACAATGATTATATCTAAATTGTTATAATCAGCGAAATTTGCCTCCATAACCCTAAACGTTGCGGAAAATTTTTAAATAACAAAAAATGTATAAAAAGAATCAATTTTGTTTAGTTCCCCCAACCATTCCCAGTTCCTTATTACTATCACTTAAGTAAGAATAAATAGCAAAATATCGTTTTTCTTTCGTCGTCTATCATAATTTGGCTACGCATCGTAAGCCTGATATCGGCAGCTGTCCAGTTAATGGGCCTTGGAACACATTATGAATGGCCTGATCGCCTCCACTGAATGTCAACCCACAAGCATTGATCAGCCGCTGCTTCCTAACGAACATTTTTGCCACAGGGACATAACAGACGGGCAGCTACATAGACTGCATTAACCAATTATTGCATCAAAGACTAGTTTAAATTGCCTACGTTAAGGGATCAGTGGGAGCCATTACAAACTACATCCTCCTGGTTATGGCCTTGTATCCACGGAATCAGACACAATCAATTAATAGTACTGCATCACCCCTACCCCTTAATTAACCCGTATCATATTCACTTCCATACTTTCTTCGTGGTGATATGATTATGAACTGCACATGTTTATCTCGCTTCGTAATAAAAAATATCCTTTTATGAAGTAGAAAAAAATACCTTACATATATTTATTCCGTGAGTTCATTCTTTTATCGCAATCCTGGATAAAAGCAAGACCGTAAAAAATACCTAACGACATATATTTGTTACGCTTGGTAAGAGTTCCTCATATTCATGGATAACCTACCAGTGTGCTATGATATTAGGTATGTTAATGTACAGACAGGAAATATAGCAGGATGGAGCAAGATGAGGTAATGCAGTGGAGGACAAGGTAACGTAGGAACAGAACTAACAGGGTAGAAAGGGGAGGACAGAGAGGGTACGGGATGACAGAGTAGTGCTAGTAAGGGAAGAAGGGGTTAGCAGGAGACAAGAGGAAAGAATAGGGAGAACAGGATAGTGAAGGTAAGCAGGAAGGGGATAAGCCTTTTGTCATATATAGACTAAAAATAAATATATAAATTGTGTGTGTTATGCGAGATTTAAACATGAATTCTGCAGCCTTTACGGACTACATACATTACAGAAGCGACGATAAGAACACTAACTAACACACACGCCACTAGTTAAGTACGTGTATAGTACTCATGCTTAAAAAAATACTTTAGCTATGCATGATACAAAAAACAACATTTCCAGCTACTTAAAACAGAGTTTGTTTTCAGCTTCTTCTTTTTTTAAGCAATTACAGTTTAGACTCGATGTACGATTTTTGTTTTCGCTTCCTTTCCGCTCATGTTCCACGGATCAAATTTCATATTAAGTAACCGGACCCTTCCACTTTGTTGGCTCGTGTCTCACCCTCTCCCTCTTTCCTGCTTCCCACTCTCTTTCCTCCCCTCACCCTCAATACAACGAGAAAAAAAAGTGAGACTCCAACAGCGACGAACAGAGAACACGTGGCATTATTAGAACAATGACCTGTATGCGTGTTTATGTGGGCGGCAAGTAGATTGTTTGTTCTCAGTCTTATTGCTGTGACGGGTGGAGTGACAGAAAGGCTGCTAGGTAAGACCATTGTTATACCTACAGAGATAAGCAGATATCAATTTTTTTTTCTTCAAATTTGAACGCTATAAAAAAAAGATATCCAGTCGAAAACTAAATCACGCATTTTTAACTACGTAAGTGTGATATTTAGCTTCGTGT
>JAXIVD010001023.1:20000-32500 GCA_036785275.1 Cancer borealis
TCTCATTTCTACTCCGTAGAGTATATAGTGAGGCGAGTGACCCGTTGACTCACAGTTACTTGAATTTATGCTGGCTGCTACATGTGAAAGCCAATCTTCCCAAGTTTCTAACAAACCATCCCACCGCTGCCACCATAATGTTACCCGGTGTGGTAACGAGTGTTATGTGAGATAGTGTGGCCCGAGCGGTTTAGCCAAATACGTGTACTTTATACAGTTTTATTTACAGTATAAGATGATCAGTACACTGGTACATTGAATAAATCTCACTGCTTGTATTTGTATTCTACTCAAGCAGGGTTATGCACATATATTAAAGTATATCACAAGAGTCACTGTGGCACTATATCTCCACACTTGGGTATAAGGTGAGATTTGTGCAATATATATAACTTCAGCGACAGTTTGTAGGGCACTCGTAATAACACAGAAATGTCAGTAATAACGGTCAGTCCGGACCTCGGATGTACGGTGAGAGTAGAGCACTCCGAGGTCCGTGACTTGTAGGTGTAGCTGCGCGGGTAGGTCTGCGAGCCGGGCAAGCTGGGTGCAGTAAAACAGCCAGCAGCGACGCCTGTCAAAAGCTGACATCGGCCTCCTTTCTTGCTGAGTCTGCAGCATCTCTCTGACCGGATGGCGGCCAGACACCACGAGACTGCTTCCCGAACGTTCGGCCTCCTCACGACACATGACATTCGAGAACCTACTACATATATACCTCAACAATTATAATAACATTAATTGCATAATACATGAGATATATAGGAATAAAAATATAAGTAATACTACCTGCCTAACATGGGGTACATTATATATATATATATAATATATATATATATATATATATATATATATATATATATATATATATATATATATATATATATACATATATCTATCTATCTATATATATATATATATATATATATATATATATATATATATATATATATATATATATATATATATATATAAATATATATATATAATATATATATATATATATATATATATATATATATATATATATATATATATATATATAAATATATATATATATAATATATATATATATATATATATATATATATATATATATATATATATATATAATATATATATATATATATATATATATATATATATATATATATATATATATATATATATATATATATACATATATCTATCTATCTATCTATCTATATATATATATATATATATATATATATATATATATATATATATATATATATATATATATATATATATATATATATATATATATATAGATAGATAGATATATGTATATATATATATATATATATATATATATATATATATATATATATATATATATATATATATATATATAGGTATATATAAATATATATATATATATATATATATATATATATATATATATATATATATATAATATATATATATATAGGTATATATAAATATATATATATATATATATATATATATATATATATATATATATATATATATATATATATATATATATATATATATATACAATACACATATTCGTCAAAATTCGTCACCAAGACAAGGTTGCATTAAGTAATCTGTTATAACGAGGATGCAAGGTCACTTTTACCAAACAAAAAGCATCTCACAAACAGAACACCCTACAACAAATAGCGATGCTTAAAATAGCCTCGTAGTAAGTAATCACATGAAGACCGTGGCGCTGTGGGTCTCCAAGGCGGCGGGGAGGTGGCGGTGTTTCCATCGATCAATGGAGTCAGCGTGACCACGGTATTATGTAATCTATGTTTCGTAACTCAATCATTCTTTATGTTTCCTCAAAGATACCGACAAAAACAACATCAGAGCATGGCATCCACTTCTTTCTTTATATTTTTCGGTGGACTTCGTGACAAAGCAATCAATGAAGGTGATAACAGGGTACGTGCTAAGAGTAACGTGTTGTTACACCTGGCACACAAGTTCCTTCCTCTTGAACGGTTCACTCACCCTCCTTCACACTCGAGGCTATTGAGTCACACACTTCACCATCTCGGCGACAATCGATCGACGCTGCCACTCTCGCCACAATCTTACTTCCCAAATTCAAGCCAAACTGACACATGAACCTGGTGAAGAATGTACAAAGGCCAAAGTTACTTTATGCATTCATATACTTGATACTATGTACCTCATGTACAGATACTTACAGTGACGTGTGTCCAAGTGCAACGAATAAATAGGACGTGTATTGATCACATGTTAACTGAGGTGGTCTGATTTATAGTACAATTAACCATGTTGGTCATAAAGACCGACGAAAAGGAACAAGTGTGGAGGGGTAGAAACCCTCGCACAAGAATTTTCCATTCACATATCCCAATAAATATAAATAAATCTATTCTTCTCTCTATACCTTTACCTAAAGTTTCCTTTCAAGTTTCTGCATTTTTTTCAAAACATATCAACAGTGGTGTTACACAAAGCTATGTCCTATCAACCAACCATCTTTACATTATTCATAAATGATCTTCTTAAACAAACTCTTTGCCCTATTCACTCCTATGTTGATGACTATACCTTGTATTTATAAACTTTATTTTCCAGAGCACCATCTCAACAAGAACCAATCAATCTTCGGAGAAACGCCACTGCATGTCTTAGTTCTGATCTTTATAATTTCTGAATTCCATGAAGTTGGTGTCGATTGCGCTAGTTCTCCTCTTTTTCCCGTCTCTGTATAGGGTATGGGTTCCATACACACACACACACACACACACACACACACACACACACACACACACACACATACACACACACACACACACACACACACATACACACACACACACACACACACACACACACACACACACACACACACACACACACACACACACACACACACATGATAGATAGATAGATAGATAGATAGATAAATAGAGAAAGAGAGAAAGAGAGAGAGAGATCTTTTGTGCATTATTTTTCGAGTGTTCACGCTCACTAACAAATAAAAGTTGATTTATGCAAACTTTGCCAGCATTTGACCAATACTCCATTAGAAAAAGAGAAAATGTGCACATACAACGTCAATAACCCTTTGGTTTATTGTATTCAAGTTAACTACATTTAAATGCGTCTATGAGTATATTTTGCTATTGTTCAAGGCAGAAGATAAATATTAGGTAGTCTACGCTATCGAATCGAATCTTACACAGTTCCGTTTTCATCCTCCACTGGCCGTGACATCACCTAATTTGCGGGCAGTTCAATCTGATCCTATTATTTTCAATTGGCTGTAGACAGAGGCGCGTAATGCACTTCCAAGCATATGCTAGTTATATAAACAACCGATCATACACACTATAAACATGTTTTACAAGTATATAAAACAAAATAAGGTATAACCAGCAGGTGTGTAATTTTTTGGGGGAAAAATAGAACTAAAAAATCCAGAAAAGTTTAACGGTCTCCAAAGAACATACTAAGCCGTACATTGTTAGTGCTAAAGGACAATGCCAGTGTATCTGTATAAGATTAGTGCTGCCCTAAGGAACAAATTTGCGGCGCCTAAATATCAATCAATTAATCACACAATCTTAGGAATGAATAATTTGGTGCAATAATAATGGGATCCAAACGAATATTCCCAACTAATGGCAATTTGTACCTAGTAAGTTTGATAATTACATAGTTATTCTTTATGAAAAAATTATTCCAAAATGCATGTAATACTATATAAAAAAAAAGACGTAACATATACATATAGAAAAAAACAATTCATGTGACAAAAGTAAAGGGAAATCACCGAAACCAATGTTAAGGAAAAAATAATAGTTATGGAAAAGTTTATCGTGCAATCTGAATGTAAATTGCACCTGACCAATCATTTCAGACATGGTTCAAGTTACAAATATAGAAACTTTATTTTTCTAGGTGATGTTTCAGTATTTTGCTTATCTATACATATACAAAATAAACATACAGCAACTAGTGACTTTGAGACGAATATCTTTTAATGAATACTAATAGCGACAAATTCGCAAAATAGATAAAATATTGCAGTACAATCGTTACGAGACAATGAATACACACCTAATACAGACATCAAATAGGGAGCAAGGAAGGGAAGAAGAGGAGGAGTAGGAGGAAGAGTAGAAGGAGAAAGAAAAGAAAGGGAGAAAAAGGAGCAAAAGGAGAAGGAGTCGGAGGAGGAGGAGGAGGAGGAGGAGGAGGAGGAGGAGGAGGAGGAGGAGGAGGAGGAGAAGGAATATTAAGAGGAGGGGGGTACATTAATATCGAAATAAGCACACTACTTCGTGTTGTCAATAAAGTGATAAATGATTAACTTCGCACTTGGCATGCACAACAAAAGACATTAGCAGGCAAGATGCATGTAATTTGCATAAAGAACAGGCAATTATAACTTGTACTTGGTCGGCTTTTAGCAAATTAAATTGTAAACTTAGTAAGAGGTGTGCATTTGTGTGTGTGTGTGTGTGTGTCTGTGTGTGTGTGTGTGTGTGTGTGTGCGTGTGTGTGTGTGTTCCTAAAAGCAATCCCCAATTCCATCTCTCTCTCTCTCTCTCTCTCTCGCTCTCTCTCTCTCTCTCTCTCTCTCTCTCTCTCTCTCTCTCTCTCTCTCTCTCTCTCTCATCACAAGTTAAGCACGAAACAAAAGGTCTTGGACGCCCCTTCTTCACCGAGCCTCCAAACACCGCCCATCAAAGAGAAGGACGCAGCCGCTTTCATCCGCTGTCCAGTGTTTTATGGATGGACTTACTTGAGCCTGAGACTAAACACCCTGAAGGAACGAGCTTATGAAAGGGACCCAAGATAGGCAGAATGACATATGATGGCCCTCTAAACCTTTGTCTTCTTTTTTTTTATACATTTTTAGTTTTTTTTTTCATCTCCCTCTCACTTTGGCTCTTGCTGCTGCTGCTGCTGCTGCTGCTGCTGCTGCTGCTACCTACCTACATACATACACACATACACCACTTTAAGTTTATCCAACAATATGACTTTCTTTTAATGTTTTCTCGCGTTATTACTCGTACATCGCACTTTCGTCTCTCTCTCTCTCTCTCTCTCTCTCTCTCTCTCTCTCTCTCTCTCTCTCTCTCTCTCTCTCTCTCTCTCTCTCTCTCTCTCTCTCTCTCTCTCACACACACTCTCTCCACACAGCGCCACGCCTCTGAAAAGGAAAACTCGTAACTTTATCAAAAAGCTTTCACCACCACCACCACCACTGCACACACATGTTCCAGTCAAACCTTGGAACCTCTGGCCCAAGCAGGAACGCCCCTTGCCCGCTGCAGAAAGCTTCGCATCGACCGTCTGTGTAATTATCCGTGTTGGCTGGCCAGCGGAAAGGGGCCTTCTCCTCCTCCTCCTCCTCTTCCTTTTTATTTTTCTTATTTTGCTTTTATTTTTCTTATTTTTCTTTCTTCTTCTTCTTCTTCTTTTTCTTCTATTTCTTCTTCCTCCTCTCTCCTACCCACAGAATACGAAGCGCGTCACTTTGCTTAATTCACAAAAGACATCAAGAGCAGCGTTTATTCTATGACCCTTGTGCTGTATTTTTAATCCTGTAAAAGCTGGATTTCATCATAACCACCTTTTGCTACACCAATTACTGCTACTGTTGTTGTTGTTGATGCTGTTTTATTAGTGCTGCTGCCTTAGCTACTACAATTACAACTACTACAGCTAATATTAATCTTAGTAATCTACAACTATGACTATTACTACCACTTTTGTTAATGTAGCTCTTTTGCTTTTAAAAAAAAAATCACAACGATTCTACTACTACTACTACTACTACTACTACTACTACTACTACTACAAATACTACTACTACTACTATTACTGCTACTACTACTACAAGATGATAATACATTAATAATACATTTCTACTTTACTCCTGATGTATTAACCACCACCACCACCACTACTACTATTACTGATATCGTGACCCACATACCTTTTACCTTTGCAAACAACATTCCTTTCTAAAACACATTAATGCCACACTTCGACCACATTAAAGCATTTACAAATAAATTTATTCTCGTTATCACCACCATCAACGCTTACTACGACCACCACCTTCACCGCATTTACCACAATCATTTGTCATCACTACCACCATTACCGCTGCTACTGCCACATAATCACCACAATTGTAAAATTCCACACAACTAGTACATCAGATCCACATAAGTGAATCCCCATCCTCGCCAACAACATATCCATCATCACCATTATAATCACCCCACTCCCCGCCACCACATCATCTCCACAACACCACATCATCATCACCAACACTAGCGCTGAAAAAAAACACTAGAAGCTCAAAATATAAATAATCCCTTTTACTATCTTTAAAAAAATCAATACATGTTACTTATCTTACAACAAGACCTAAAAGAAAAGGAGAGAAAAGGTAAATTCAGTGCGCAGATTACCTCCCGTGGGCATTGCTTCTTCTTAATGTTCTCTATTCACTTGCAATCTCCGCTTCTCGCTGCAATAACTATATCTTGCACGACCAGCCGATGCAGCAGCGTCCCACCAGGTGCAGTAGTTAGGTTACGTACGTACCTGCAGGCCGAATCACCTCTCCCCCCCTCACCTCCACCTCTACTTCACCGCAATCACACCACTTAAGCCCAGCGCAGCGGCCGCAATTAAACCAGGAACTAATTACTGAAAATACAGCTAAATGTCTTACACTGAAATTCTGAGATTAAAACACGAAACTTACATCAATACAAATGATGTGTTTGTTAAATTACGATAATACATCAAACAGGTACAACGGCATTGTCTTTCTTGCATTCAACCTTTGATATTCATTGACATCAGGAATACAAAACTGTGTGAATGGGAATTTCAAGTTCAAGGGCAATCATTTTTTTTCTTTCTTATTTACTCATAGCCTTGTAACATTTCAATATAAATGCAGCACAAAAAATCAGATCAATTAGAATCAAAACATGACGCACACGAGTTCAAAGGAGCTTCAGGGGAAATTTAGTGCAAGTTTCCCGTTACACCTATCAACGCCTTCACGCATTCATTAACACCATATTGAGGGATGTGAGTGTGAAGTGCGCTGAGTTCTGTTGATTTAGAGGGTCATTTTTCCCCTCACAGCTCCATGCCTCCATTCCCTCTCACCCTCCGTCAAATACTGGCCTTGACCGCATTCATTTGCAACGCACATCCAAAACCACATCATATTTTTTTTTCTCTCGCTCCCTCGCTTTGTTTTTTGAAATAATAATAAAATCCATTTCATTTCTCTTGAAGCTGAGTTGCTCTCTCGTCTAAAGTCACCTGTCATGGAGACGCACTGGCATTACCTAGATTACAGGTGTTGCTTCTACCAATCCTACTATTACTATCTATGCTGTTGATATTACTATAAATATGTAAAGATTCTGCTGCTAATATTGCTACTGTTACAACTGTAATGGTAGCTTTCAGTTCTGATTATATTTTGCCCTTACTACTTTCACTACTACTACTATTACTACTACTACTACTACTACTACTACTACTACTACTACTACTATTACTATTACTACTACTACTACTACTACTGCTACTACTACTACTACTACTACTACTACTACTACTACTACTATAAAAACTACTATGCCACAGTAGATATCATGTCTCACAAGAAATACGATTACTAACACTATTACTATTGCTGCTACTACTACTATTACTACTATCACCACCGCATCCACAGCCCCTGATCTTACCTTAATTATCCTAGTACTACTACTACTACGTACTACTTTCCTATCACCAGAAACACAACCAGTGCTGCTACTACTTCTACTATTCATATTGTTGCTATTGATATTCTACCATCACCACCACTACTACTACTACTACTACTACAACCCCTGCTGCTGCTACTACTACTACTACTACTACTACTACTACTACTACTACTACTACTACTACAACTACTGCTACTACTAATAATAACAATAGTGCTGTTGCTACCACTACTACAACTACAAATATCACCACTAGAACTGCGACTATAACCACAACCACTACTACCATTACCACACCCACCACCATAACCACCACCACTAATGATACGCATGGTATGCACCGCGACACCCAAGATAATCCGCAAACACATTAATGCACATTAGCCACGGATGTTTGCGTATAAGTAGGTGTCGCGGAACACACTGTATGCCTCTTTCCTACTTAACACTATTATCATCAGTTCTAACACTACCGCCGATATCACTACTGCAGCCACTACTACCTATATGTATATTATCACCACTACGAATACTACAACTACTATTTATCATCATTATTACTATCACAACTATACTACCATACTGTATAGCTATCACTACCATCTATGTTATCATACGAACACAATCATTCATCACTACTACTACTTCTACTATTACTACTATCACTACCATTACAATTATATACGCCATGAGCCGCGGTGCCCATGATAATCCAGACACATTAACGCACGGATTTCCGCAGACGAATCCACTGGAACAGACTGCCTTCTCTTTCCAGCGGTTCAAAACAGTTTTAATTGAGAGAGAAATTTCAGGTCACCATTCCAAACCTAATTGGAAGATTCTATTTTACCCATTCTCACTTTATTTTTTAATAATCAGCACCTTGGTTTTTTTCCACTTCATATTTTTTCCCGTAGTCTTGAGTCTTTTACGTCTGCTTCATACAGTTGGAGTATAATAAAGTCCATTCGTGTGAGGTAGTAGTAAGAGGCACTGAGGAGGTAATGAACATTCTACGACGTCGGTATTATGAGGTGAAGTTCGTGAGTCTCGTCCTTTGATGCGACAGTCTTCTGGTCTTCCTACTTCTACTCTTCCTCTAGCTATATCCTTGACGATCGAATGTCAGTTGGTTCATTGTGAATGTAGATTTTCCACGTTCAGCTGTCTAATCAAATTTGCATGTGTTGTGAAGACTACTGTTGATGGTCAATAGACACGCCAGAAAAAAACTAATCAATATTCCATCACAGTTAATGAAAAACAGGACATAGGTCGAGGAAAAACATCTATATTCTTTTTAATCAAATTATAGTCCTAATAATTTTCCTCTGAAATCAATATTCTATTACAGGCAGAGAAAAGCTTGGAATATATTCAGGATTATCTTTACTGGTTGCATTGTGAGTCACGTAACAGGAATAATAAAGCAACTGAGTCACTCAAACTCACGGACACGAGACCAAAATCCTTCCGTCACTTAATACAAGTTTCAAACTCTCACTTTAGTGTGAGGTTATAGCTAAACCTATTTAAAGCTGATATTAATAAAAATCATCAACACACTAATGTTTGACATTACTATCGCCTATGACCTACCTCCCCTCCCTCCCTCCTTCCCTTCCCTTACACTGCAGGGGCACCACATCAGCCAGGCAGAACACAGCTCTTCAGGTACATCACACGACAGTGAAACGCTGTCAGGATGTCTTTCTGCACGACTCACCTGAATCATCGACGAATGAGGCCAACAGGATGGCGTCCAGGAGGAGTACGCTAAGGGCTTTCATCTTCAGTTTTGGAGTCTTCGTCAGGTGGGTGTTCACGGCACTAACTCTCGCTCCTGTACATCCTTGAACCCCAGCACTTGGACTATGAAGTTTAAGCTAACAATTCGATTTTCACTTAATTTTTCTGGTCACTGATGTTTAAACATTGTATTAGTGAGCGAGGATCATTCAAGAATGGGAGCAGCTTGAGCTTAAGTCAGGGCAGGTGGTGCAAACACACTTCTACAGGAATATACGGTGAGCGAGCAGCGAGAGACGAGCGCGCACACGTATCCTCCCGCGACGATCCCGAAGCCAACACTGAGCCACCAACACTCGAGGCTGCGAGGCGCGGGTGGCGGCGGCGGCCAATCAGGCAGGCGCAGCGAGCCGGTCATCACCCACAGGTGAGGTATCAAAGGTGACATACTCATACTTCCATCTCTTGCAGGTGGAAGCTTGCTCGTAATGGAGGCAGCGCTGCTCCTCCACCTTAACGCCGTCCTCACCAGACTATCCAGCACAACAACATACAGTGATGAAAAGAGGCCAATGGTGAGTTTAATGAGTCTCCATACGCCTTGCCCTTCAATCTTTGCCAGTATTTTCCAGCACCATAGCTATCCCAACATGTAGTATTCGCGCCTTACGCCCCTCGTGACTTGTGGCTTCTTGGTAACGTGTGGGTCATGCATTCCAAGGCTGATGCATGGCGTTGTGTGTAATTTATGAATCCATTACGATTGTAAGAAATATTGTTATGTCTGTCTTGTCTAGCTGGCTGTCTGTCTAACTGTCTACCTGTCTGTCTGTCTGTCTGTCTGTCTGTCTGTCTGTTTGTCTGTTTGTATATATATATATATATATATATATATATATATATATATATATATATATATATATATATATATATATAAGTGTGTTTGTCTGTCTGTCTGCATTTATGTCTGTCTGTTCGTCTTTCTGCCTGTCTGTCTAAATGTCTGTCTGTGTAAATGTCTGTTTGTATGTCTATCTATCTGTTTGTCTGTCTGTCTGTATGGCTAGCTGACAATCTGGCTGGCACATCTCTCTCTCTCTCTCTCTCTCTCTCTCTCTCTCTCTCTCTCTCTCTCTCTCTCTCTCTCTCTCTCTCTCTCTCTCTCTCTCTCTCTCTCTCTCTCTCTCTCTCTCTCTCTCTCTCTCTCTCTCTCTCTCTCTCTCTCTCTCTCTCTCTCTCTCTCTCTCTCTCTCTCTCTCTCTCTCTCCTAAAAAACAAATGCATGATTCAAGACCACTTCTGGCAAATAAACAGCCATTGATTTCAAAACTGTTTTGTTCCTATTTTCTCTGAGGTACAACAACCTGTAGATTATTCTTACTAAGTTTATGAATGTCGCACTTTTCCATGATGCATTCCTTCTTATAATACATAGCTGATTACGAAGATAATTTATGGAAGAGAAACGTCAGGTTCATACGAAATCTCTTCCCCGATGAGATAAGAACCTTCATTAATAATTGTAATGATGAAAACAAAAAAACGCAAGAGAGCTCAGGTTACTTTTTGTCCCCAGAGAAAATTTCATACCTTGACGTTTCTATTTACTTTTTCGGGGAGAGAGGGAGGAAGGACTGTGTGGGAGTAAGGAAAATGTTGGGTTGATGTAATTATGGAGTACAACTTTGGTTATCAGTGTCATATATTATATTGTTATACACATATTTGCATCAGGTTTCAACAAATATATAGATATATTTATATACCTTGCTTATATCCTCATCACAAAGGAGTAGCCACGACAAGGTTAGAGTTTACTCTCCCCTTTATTTTACTCTACCTTGCCTCTCTACGCCTTATCTTCCCGTAGGACAGAATACAGAGGAGGGGCTTCCCAGACACCTCTCTCCATCCCTTATTCTCGCCTTTTACGATCCATAGAGAATACGGTGGTAGTATTCTTGCAGTCTCTACCACAGGGCATGCGCACGAAAACAGACAAAAAACAAACCGACAAAAAAATGATGAGCTTATGGAGACATTCTGAAATTAAAAAGTCAGTTAACCCTAATTATAAGAACGCATTTACACAGGTAAGTGCATTATCTTGGTTCTTTATGGAGTCAGAATGCTTACAATATATTACCTACGTTTTCACAACCTTTATTAAAACACTGTAGCTATTATTTTCATCCTAAAGTTGAAGTAAATAAAACCGGTGGTATAAAGTAGATCACGCAAGCTGGAAAAACCTGTGGAATATTACCATAAATAAACATTATTATTATTGGAACTGTGTCGGGGCCTAATACGCGTCAGTCAACATCTCGTGTTAGTAAATACTGAACTTTCTCCTGAAACCATTATGCAAGTCTCAGCAAGCCTTCACGCTTTAAGCTGTTATATGCACGAAACCAAATGATGAGAGAGCAAGGAAGAGACGTGTGTGGAGATTTCAATTAACAGAAACATTCTTCTAACATGACTTTTTTCGATATTATCTGCCTCTTTTCTCGTAATAGTATTAATATTCATGCTTCCTTTTATCAGAGAAAAGATAAAAAGTATCTGAAAAAAGATATTTAGACGAGCCTTTGATGTAAATTGCTGGAAATATTAAATTATTTTACATTTAGATTTTTACTTTTTCAACTTATTCGAAAAACAAACAACTTTTATATCTGTTAGCTACCTCGTGTTTAATTAAATTAATCGGAAGAAGATTTTTTTTGAGGAAGTCCGGTCGACAGAGGCAAATCGCTACAAAGAGTCACAACTGGTGTTAGTCTTTTCTGGAGTTAACGCTGCCCATTGTATGAGGTGCCACGCTCGATGAAGATCTTTGTTCCTCATGAGGAAGCTTTTGTGTCACCTCTCAAGGGCGACAAAGGCAACACGCCTGACCCCTGGGGCGCCACTCTCCTAACGTCACCGTAAAATTCAAAGAAA
>JAXIVD010001023.1:50000-62500 GCA_036785275.1 Cancer borealis
TGAAGGAAAATACAGGAGTGAAGTGAGAAAAGCATTAGAAGAAGAGAGAGAAGGAATATATTAAATTAGAAAGGAAGGAAAGAAATGACGATTCACAAATAAACAAGGAAATTGACAAAAAAATAATAGAGAAGCAAAATATGCGCACGAGTAAAAGGAAGAGATGGAAAGAAAAGTAAAAGATGACAAAGAAAGATGAAGGAAGAAAAGATAGAGGAAAAATTACTGGAGGCAGGAAAAGAATAAAGTAAATCAGGTACAACAGCAGAGGAAAATGTAAGAAAAGTTTAGAAAAATAAGAAATAAAAGAGAGATAAAGAGAAAAAGAAAGATAGAGAGACACGGAAGGGAAAGAGGGAACAATACATCTTGACAAGCATACACATATTGTTGAAGAACATAAACACACACACACACACACACACACACACACACACACACACACACACACACACACACACACACACACACACACACACACACACACACACACACACACATTTCATTTTCTCCTATATTTTTTCATTTTTTCATTTCCTACCCCAACCGTAGAAGTCACAATATTTCTCTCCCCGCAAAACATTTTCCACCTCATAAAATAAAAAGAAAAAATATATATAAAAAATATAATAGTTTCTCTTCATGTTACACTCAGGACTTGAAAGGTTGTCATAAGGAAAGGTCTATTACCGCTGAACCAAAAAAAATTTTTACTCGGCTTAATGTGACCCATTATAGATTATGGAATATTGATTGCCGCCAAGTGACTGATGGCCAAAGATTAACAAATGAAAAGTACCGTGTCAAAGGAATGAGATAGAGAAAGAGAGAGAGAGAGAAAAAGAGAGAGAGAAAAAAAAAAAATACTTATCAAGCATGTCACCTAATTTTCTTTTTTCTTAATCTCTCTCTCTCTCATCCTCCAAAATAATAATGAGATACGTATGACAATCAAAGAGGACAATACACCCATTCTAATAACACAAACATTACAATTCTGAAATAACCAACACGAAGTAGAGTATGATATAGAAAAGAGCTGATCAACATTATGGTCCGCGATACAATTTTTTCCTCAATATAGACAAGCGAGCAGAACTTACCTAATTGGTATGTGGGATGAAGATGCTAACACTCACAATCCAAAAGCTTACACTAGACATTGAGAGAAGGAGAAATACACATTAAGGATGCTTTTCATAGTGTACATCTGAGTCTTGTTGGTAGTACGGCAGTAATCCCGTGGGGCAGGATTGGTTGTTTTTATCCGCTCTAGCAGTTATAATGCGTAGTTCCAATACGAGAACAATGACATAACAATAAAAACAATGATACAATGAGATCTACTACTACTACTACTACTACTACTACTACTACTACTACTACTACTACTACTACTACTATCACTATTACTACTGCTATTGCTGCTGCTACTACTACTGATAATGATAATAGCAATAACAATAATAATAATAATAATAATAATAATAATAATAATAATAGTGATAGTAACAATATTAATAATAATAATAATGATAATGATAATAATAATAATAATAATAATAATAATAATAATAATAATAATAATAATAATAATACGATAATAATTATAATAATGATAATAGCAATAATAATAATAATAATAACAATAATAAAAATATTAATAACAACAAAAATAATAATAATAATAATAATAATAATAATAATAATAATGATAATAAAAGTAATAATGCTAATGATAATAAGTTATATAGAAAAATATTCTATCTCACACATCATTCAGGACGAGATCCAAATACAAAAAGTAATTACCGAAAGTAAATATTATCACCAACACTATTGATAACGAGGAGTAGACGCTAGCCAAGAAAACATGACCAATACCTTTTCAGAGACGTAATTTCCCTCCACGGTCAGCTAGTAGCAGGTATGAAGGGAAAAGATATGAAGTCACTATAATAATGTTTTTCTCTGTTTTCTTTCCGATTCTAAGAGTATTTTATTACACATCATTAGCGGATTACAACTTTTAGTTAGAGAATGGAAACCCGTGTTGTCGGAAACTCAGCTGTGAGTACCACCAATATACTTATTTTAATCGTTGTTTGGAACTGTCTGACGGGAGCACTTATATGTAAGGAGAAAAGGTCATGTTGAAAAGTGAGAAGAACCTAATTTTAGTGGCTATTTTACTTACCTGTAGTGGGTTTTCTTTCCTGTCTTCCTCTTCTTCTAGGAAGTATCTCATTTCCTTATTGTTTTCTTATGTATAGCTTCCTTCTCCGTATGTTTTTTTCTCTCTCTTTATTATATATAGTCTTTTTTCATATTTTTCTTCTTTTATATGATATGGAAGTACAACAGCGCAACATTCTATTATTTTTGCCTTTTCAGTTTATTTCAAGTCATATGCTGCACCAGGAAGTATATTTCTTACAACCACCAATGTAAATTTTAATACCATACCTAAGAGCAATGTAACGTTGGACACTGACTACTGAGAACACATTAATTTCGATACTCTCCTCAAAGGACCATTTGACGGTTTTTATTTCCATTTGTTTTACACCTTCATCTCTTTGGGCTGTAAATTGAATAGTCTGATGCGTAAACACTGCACTGATGCTATTCTTTCCACGTGAGCGTTCGGTACCTGGCAAGGGAGGCTGTTGGTATCCCGGATGTCAAGTCCATCGGAGGTATTATTTTACACTGCTTCAAAGAAAAGCTTATTGTAATCCTCTCAACAATACTGATAGAATTTCCTCTTTGTGCCTCGAATAAACTCACGATTTTCATTATAAAATAAAAATATCTTTCAAGGCAATTCTCTTTTCCTGAATAAAGGATAAGAAATGAAAAAGATAACCTTTCCATTTCCCTTTGTAAAGTAATGGTTGAATATCACACGAGCGGCTAAGGAACATATTCACAATGGTAATAAAGACAGCTCAGCAACTGTTAGGCCTAATGCTGTCTCTAGAGTTACTCCATCAATCAGTTTGTATGAATCATTAAATTCGAAGCTCTAGGCCTAGAAACGCTGCCTAATGTGTTCCTGAGTGACACCACGCCACCAGACGACCTCGTGGGTGACTAATGAACCAGAATGAAACTTTCTTTCCTGAACAATGGTTATGTTGGGGAAAGGCAAGGATAGTGGCTGTTGACTGGAGGGGGGTGGGGGAGGATGGTGAACAGGATAAGAGCGAGTCAAGGAATATTTATGAGAAAGAGAGAGAGAAAAAAAAAGGAGGAAGGGAGTGAAGGAACAAATAGTACGATGACAGGCTGGTATTAAAAAGGGAGAGGTAGGTAGAGAGGGGTTGGCGGCGGTGCGAGGTAATTAAAACAGTTGTGTGGTGAAGGTTGACGAAGAGAACGAAAAGGACTTCTGTTATACGTGGTTCATGAATGTAGGAGACACGCTAGAAGCCATCCTTTCCTCAGGACATGAAAAAAAATAAATAAATACTGAGAAAGTTCCACATATGGGGAGCTACGAGTCTGTTATATAATTCCGGACCTTCTTAACTACTGGTTCTTCAAAGGTGATATTCTTATACTGTTGTAGAGTTGACCTTTTTTTTAACGGGGAAAAAAAGGAGGTGGGAGTGGTATTTCTGTTTGCTCCTCCTCTTTATTGCCAGTCTAAGCATCATGTGTATGGTTAAGGAATTCAAGTTGTTGTTTGATCTCTCTCTCTCTCTCTCTCTCTCTCTCTCTCTCTCTCTCTCTCTCTCTCTCTCTCTCTCTCTCTCTCTCTCTCTCTCTCTCTCTCTCTCTCGCTCGCTCGCTCGCTCTTCGTTATTTCATATAAATCTACAGAAACTACGATAACAATACTAGTAAAAGTTGTCAATACATAACACATGCATTGTCAGGTATAACAGTGGTAAAATAATCTAAATGTCGAGAATCCTGTATAAAAACTTGCACTGAAATCATTTTGTAAAAGAAGGGAACGACGAGATATAATATCATCCTCACATGCTTTGCTAATAGTCAAGCCCTCCGGAAGCTTGAGCTGAGCTGGAAAATTCCGCTCTTGTCAGCGTTTTTTAGTGCCTGGCGTGTTTTTGCATGCATGTGCAGGAAGGTTATTCAAAGGGATGGTGATCACATAATTCATTTCCATATTTTCATTATCAACACGTATTATCATTATTAATACGGAACATCTAAGCATCCTAGAAAACAGCTGTTCGATCGC
Source organism: Cancer borealis (assembly GCA_036785275.1). Lineage (NCBI taxonomy): Eukaryota > Metazoa > Arthropoda > Malacostraca > Decapoda > Cancridae > Cancer > Cancer borealis. Next base: position 54,214 of record JAXIVD010001023.1, read on the forward strand.
CCAGATTACCTCAGTCACATTCTCTCGTGATGGCCATTGTATATACCTTTGTTACGATAGAGAGACACACTGTTCTGAAGCTCAATTGTTCACACGTGTCATCTGAGTACAAACTGCATTCAATTACAGTTAAACCAAAGAAGTAATTCAAGGATTTCCCTAATTACACGGTCGCGTCAGTGTGTCTGTGGCTGAGACCTTCTCGGAGGGGCTGGAGGGTCTCAGGAAGAGTTCTGTTCCTGCTTCTCTTGGCCTGGAAAATGCCGCCTCTAGCGATGCTTTGATATCTTAATGACTCGTCGGTCAGTGAGCGTAAACTCCCTCTATGGTAAGACGCTTAGCTGACTTCTCGCCTAAACTATTATTGTAAAAATGAGAGAAAGAAAAAGTGAGTGAGAGAGAGAGAAAAAAAAAGAGAGAGAAAAAAAAGAAAGAGAGAAAACAAAACAAGTAAAAAAGAAAGAAAGAGAAGATAGAACAAAATAGAGAAAATAAAATATATATAAACACATGAACAAACACAAATACGAACAAATCAACAAACAGGTAGGCAGGCAAATATACACACACACACACACACACACACACACACACACACACACACACACACACACACATACACACACACACACACACACACACACACACTACACAGTTGAGAGAGTTATGCCTGAACTAAAACAATATTTTTTCCCCCGCCGGAACAACACTAACGCTTGGAGGGGACACTACAATTCAGACTTATTCGCTTTTTGTCGCAACAGTCAGTCAAGTCGTCAAAGTCATTCCAAGGACAGTAAACAATAGAACAAACACTATTAAGTAAGCAATGATCTCAAATCGGAGAGCTTCTCTAGAAACATCCAGCAGGAAAGGAAGAAGGTAACAGTTTATCCATGTTATTTGGTCATTGCATTTTGTAGCAAAGGGAAAGAGAGTGTTAAGGGTAAATGGTGCTGCAGCATAGCAAACCAATTGTTCATTTGTTCATAAAAGCACCAAAATTGGTACATATGTTGATTAATGTATTCTGAACAATTCGAGATTGTTCCTTGGTCAGCTTTGGCGGCCATCTTCCAAAATAACCGCCATTCTACTTTAACAACATGGGATATCTGTCATTATTATTCCTGTGTTGGTTTCATAGAGGTGATAAATGCACCATATAATGTGCAATTACAAATGAAAACAAAACACACGTCATTTGTGTTGATTGATCAATTATATTTTCAACCAACGTTTTGTGACAAAAATAGTCATTTGTATGGAAAATTGCATTTCACACACAGCAAATGGCCGCCGTAGCTGTCCAAGGCACAATATCGGGTGGCTCCATATCTAAAATTGTTGGGAAAAATGTTCTTCATGTATACCAATTTGGAATCTTCTATGTAAAAATGAACAATTGATATGAAATATGGGACTAGGCTGCAGGACTAGAATTCATGTTAACCACAGAAACAAAGAACTCATACACTAGGTTTAAATGAAGATATAATACACAACTTATTTAGAAGAAAGATCATACTTCAGTTCTCTCACTTAAAACGGTGAACATTATAGGTAAGGAAGGGTCATACGAGCTAAGATATATAAAAAAGTGCTGTAACAAGATATTAAACTTCGATGAAAAGAAAGTGAATACGTTACTACCAATATGACGAACTAAACATAGCTTTTCGACGGACATAATTATTAATTATGATGATAAAGATGAAGCAACAATCTTGATGAAGCTTTTAAAAAATTGCTTTATCACTCACATATACGGGGATCCATAAAAAAACAATAACAACGACAATATATAAACAAATAGTTTAAGAAATTAATAAGATACAATAATAAAGTAAACAATTTTTTTTGTGTGAGAATTGATATCATCGTAGTTCCAAGAATCTTCATATAATTACTTACCACAAGAAATATATATATATATATATATATATATATATATATATATATATATATATATATATATATATATATATATATATATACATACATATATATACATGCGGTGGCAAATGAGTGCCTCATAAGCCTTTCCGTTCCACCTCATCCTCTACTCTCCCATTTAGACAATGTCTGGCTACCACCAGAAAGCTTCATTCTAGAACCGAAGTGAAGTAAATGTGGCACGTTCCTGACACAAACACGACACCTCTCCCTCTTCACAAGCCCGACATCCCGACAGCCCGACAGCAAATCACAGCTTCCTTCACCAGCGTGGACATCGCGAGGGTTGGTCTCTTCCGCCTATTTCATCTAAACTTGGTGTGACATTTCCTCTGATCATCCTCGTCTTATCAATACTCAAGGGAAACTTTATAATTAACATGTCGGTGAGCGTGACTACAGGTGGACTAAGACGTTACTAGAGTGTAACACGCTTGCATATATACGTATGTGTAGGTGTACATACACATATATATTTTTCTTTTGTATAATTTTAAAGAGAGAGAGAGAGAGAGAGAGAGAGAGAGAGAGAGAGAGAGAGAGAGAGAGAGAGAGAGAGAGAGAGAGAGAGAGAGAGAGAGAGAGAGGAGAGAGAGAGAGAGAGAGAGAGAGAGAGAGAGAGAGAGAGAGAGAGAGTGAGAGAGAGAGAGAGAGAGAGAGAGAGAGAGGAGAGAGAGAGAGAGAGGAGAGAGAGAGAGAGAGAGAGAGAGAGAGAGAGACTACACTGTAACATGCGTACTTTCCGTGGTAGTTACATCACACTATAATTCATAACCAACAGTCTTTGGATGAAATATGACATCTAGAGAATAGTTAATCCTTTTCATATCATAGAGACAAGAACAATAGATATGTCCGTTGCTTGTTGATTAAAAATTTCACGAGTAAAAGGCGATGACAGAGGGTTTGTGACAGCCTTCGTGGTGTATAGAATCCAATAAAGTCACTCAGGTAAATTATAACATAGCTTAAGATGCAGAACACGTGCTTGAAGACCCTGAGCACTTGAGACAGACCTAACACCTATCACTCGCTGCCCACCCCATTACTTCCCAAATTTCTAAACTGAAGGAGTGAAATCTTGAAAATAATACCTGGAAATGAATATATGGACTCTTCGTTTTCAAAGGAAATACTTTGGTGTTGTAGTACCCTCCAAGGGATGCCAGTTTGGACCCACATTCTAATCATACCTCGTGTCCCTCCTTGACCCCAATCCCTTATGTACTAATGAGGCGCGATGAGGGGCTGTGGCGAGGGGTGGAGGCAAGCGCGAGAGGGAGCAAACGAGGGGAATAAAGAAGGGAAATAAGGGTGAGTGAAAAGGTGGAAGATAATGCGATATAAATAGGCGAGGGGATGTTGGCGGGAGCACTGAGGCATACAAGCAGGAAATGTGTGTGTGTGTGTGTGTGTGTGTGTGTGTGTGTTTGAGAGAGAGAGAGAGAGAGAGAGAGAGAGAGAGAGAGAGAGAGAGAGAGAGAGAGAGAGAGAGAGAGAGAGAGAGAGAGAGAGAGAGAGAGAGAGAGAGAGAGAGAGAGAGAGAGAGAGAGAGAGAGAGAGAGAGAGAAAAGAGAAAGAGAAACAAAAAGTAAAACCGTTGAGCTTCCGAAAACAATGGAATGAAATGAAGAGAAGTCAGCCCGACGAAATTTATGACGAGAGGAAATATGACGCAGATGGAACGAGAGGAAAGATGTGAAGTCTAAAGCGTACGTGGATTGTGTAACAGGGAGTTGGGATTGCAACACCAGGAAGAAGAGGAGGAGGAAAAGGAGGACGAGGAGGAGGAGGAGGAGGAGGAGGAGAAGGAGGAGGAGGAGGGGGAGGAGGAAGAGAAAGAGAAAAAGGAAGAGAACCAAGAGAATGAAGAGGAGGAAACACTGCATATGTAAAAGAAGACAAAGAAGAATGAAAAGGGAAGGAAGCATAGAAAGAGTGCATGTGTATTTTTCTTTTTTCCGGATAAAATAAAAACACATCATTAATTCCATCACTAGGAAAGAAAATTATGTTGTTCGTTTATATGAAATAACGAGGATGGCACTGTGTTGAGTCGCTATATAACTTAGTATTCGGAGTAGAGGAAACTTCAAACAGCATCTCTCGGGAGGTAATACATACTTGTGGGAATATAGTGTGAGCGAGAAGTGAGAGTTGCACGGGAGAGCAGGAACATGCAGGAAATTGGCTCATGTCAGGGAAAAGCTTGGTGTATGTGTGGGGGGGAGGGGTGCTTGTGTGTGTGTGTGTGTGTGTGTGTGTGTGTGTGTGTGTGTGTGTGTGTGTGTGTGTGTGTGTGTGTGTGTGTGTGTGTGTGTTGGGAAGGTTGTCACTTGCCTGCATATCAATTCTTGGTTTGTGTTCACGCCCGATGCAGTAAACAAGTTAATTTGACTGATTTCTGACTAGTGTTCAGTAAAGTCCAATCATGACTGATTTCGCCACATCCACACATGGCGTTGGATACCTTCAGTCCACACATGGCGTTGGATACCTTCAGTGTAACCACCTTCAGCCTCCTCAGCAAACCTCGGCAGATGGGACCACCGATGATCCTTTGAGAGGCTCAGAATGTTGCAGGTACCAACACGGGGAGAGCCTGCCGCGAATTACCCCCAGGCCTGGCTTCAAGGACAAGTGCCACTGAAGCACAAACTCAACCGCTTCCAAGATGAGACATTCAGTGAAGGGGGGAAGGATGGAGTGTCCGTCCTTATAGAAAAATATATTTTGAATTTATACCGAATCAAATCAGACTTGGTACAATCATAAATACAATATGAATGGATAAAAATACTGTTCCCATGACGTAATGAACTTCGTATTGTTTTGTTTATACCCGAAGGTGGTAAGAAGCCTCATCCTCTTCACTGTCTAGCCACACCCAGTAAACACACACTTCTTACGGTCATTTCACAACGCCTAGACCTCCACAAAACCACGTATGCAGTGACCAGCAACCACTAGCCAAGCTGCACTCCACACAACAATAACCAGGCACATTCCACCCAAGACTCATGCATTTTACACATCAAAGGCTCGGTTATGCATTGCTATGTAACGCTTCTACGATTATTGTTTAGCGTGTGAGTCGCCAACTTAAAGAAAACTAGACGTCGTATGAGTATTATCACTGTATACTTATAAGTTGAGTGTTTAATACATTTGCCCGAAAACTACGCAGTGTAATTCAAAGTTAGTAATACATACATGCGATGGTTACACAATAAAGGGAGAGAGTAAAAAAAAAAAATTCATGCAGACGAAATTTAAATGACGATGGCTATAAAATAATAAAATACAATAAAAACAAAACTTTTGGACGTAAGGAGGAGGAGGAGGAGAAAGAAAAAGAAGAACAAAAGAACAAGAACAAGAACAAGAACATGAAGAAAAACATGATGAACAAGTTGAGGCACAAGAAGCACAAGAATAAGAACGCAAACAAGGAAGACAAAAATAATAGAGGAAAGAAGAGGAAGAACGATATTAATAAAAGAAAAGTAAGACGAACACGAGCAACACGAACAAGTGATAAAGTAAATTATACACAACCAAGTATAACCATAATTACAGAGAAAAAACAGATTATAATCACGAAATCCACATAAATATCAGAAAAACACAAAATAAATATCAAATAAAGCATTAGGAAATAGTCACACATACAATATAACTAAAACATTATCAAAAGCTAAAAAAAAAAAAAAAGAGGAATATATTAATGCAAAATATGAAAACATGAGAAAGTGTCGAGAATGAAGGGAAGTAAAGCAAAAGGGATGAAGGAGAGAAGAGGCAAAGAGAAGGGAATAATAACAAAAAATAGCAATAGATCCATTACCGCTTCCTGAGTTACTCGCTCCCCGTGAGTTATTACTTGACTAAGAGGCAAAAAGGAAGGGAGGAGGAGAAACAGAGAGCATGGAATAAAAAAAAAATAAATGTAGAATGATAATATGATACGTTGAAAATGTGTGTGTGTGTGTGTGTGTGTGTGTGTGTGTGTGTGTGTGTGTGTGTGTGTGTGTGTGTGTGTGTGTGTGTGTGTGTGCAGTACCTGACCATCTGCACCGTAACGTATCCTTACTGTAAAAGGATTTAATGATACTCATATGCATTATAAATCCTTTTCAAATAAACTTCACATCCTTTTGAAACACACTAATCCCTAGAAAGACTATCCGATATTCTTCACAATAAACACAGATGCGATGCTATAGTGTATACTTTCTTCCTTCCTTCCCCTTACTGCACCAAGACGGACTACGAGAAAGTGACTGAGATGCGTGCAAGGTTACATTCTTTTTCATATCGTCGAAGCTCAGGACAAAACAGAATTGCAACAAGGCACTGTGATGCACGCTGCAAAAAAACTAAAAAAAACCACAGTGCTTTCTTGACGCTGAGGGGCAGAGGAGGGTAAGAAGAGAGGACATTGCACGTGAGAAGAAAGTCAAAAGGAAGACAAGAGGAGAGCAGAAAGATAATGCAAAATAAAGAAAAGAGAAGGAATGATATATGATGATAATGGAAAAAAAACGTAGATGAAAGATAATTTAAGTCGTGTAGAAAGACATGGGGGTAAGGATAATAGAAAGATAGAAGTGATAATGTGAGTCAAACATAGAGATAAAAGGAAAACTCTAATATAAAGATAATAGGGATAATGTATGCCAAACGGAGAGAGAGAGAGAGAGAAAGAGAGAGAGAGAGAGAGAGAGAGAGAGAGAGAGAGAGAGAGAGAGAGAGAGAGAGAGAGAGAGAGAGAGAGAGAGAACAAATACACGAGTACTACATGTATGCCTCTGCCTCACTTATCTCATCTGTAGGTAACAGCTGGGAGTACATGGTAAAACAACACACACACACACACACACACACACACACACACACACACACACACACACACACACACACACACACACACACACACACACATATTCAATTTTGATTCTACTTTCTTTCTACTATCTTTTATAGTTACTACACCATCATCTACATCTCTGGGTGACTTGTCTACACCTCACAATCAAACTTGCTATCACTTCTACTTCCTTGTTATATCATTGCACTTCAACAAACATAGCTGTCGGTCGAACTCCAGGCTGCTAGTGAGTAGAAAGATACTCCTCTGTTATTAATTGTTTTTGTTGATGCTGTGCTCTTCGTCGCTTAAAGGGGATAAAGTGAGGTGAGGTGAGTGGAACGAAGGGAAGCATTGGCAGGTAAACATGGTGTACAGTTGTTTTGTAATGGCTCCTACATAATCAAGGTTAAACATGTTTCTATAACAAGAATGGGACTGAAGGACACTTACAGCATTAGCAGAATAGGAAGTGTAGTCATGTCATAATCGGGGAACAATAACAGGAATATGAGACGTGTATCCAAAACATTTCGAGGCTCCAGAGTATATTTACGAGAAGTGTTGGTTACTGACTGGCTTGTTTTGGTGGAGCGCTGGGTAGTGTTCCATTTAGAGTGATTGAATCCAGCTTATTTCCATGACAGAAGGTACGCGATACTGAAATGTTTTACCTCGCACACGTTTCGAGGCTTTTACGGACCTGGATGTGTAGTGAGTTGTGAACCAAATTTAGGAGTGTTTAATGGTAACCCTAGACCTAAAGGCATTGATCTAAGAGGCACAGTGGTTGTGGAACCTTGGGGTAAAAGAAAGTTTCATATGTTTCTAGATTTGCGTGTGAGTATGTGGTGGCGTAATGTGGCGAGGATGCTGAGATCTCAGAATCCTGCTCACACTTCGGGCATGTATGTATACCTTAGTAACAAAGAGAAGCAATGTTGAAGTATCATGTTTTTTGTGCTGTTGAAAAACGCATAAACGAATGAATTACATGGTCTTTTTCAATCAGGGTAAAACTCCAACCTTTAATATTGTGACAGATTCGAATAATTCAGACAGTTCCTTATCATATTTGTACTGAAAAAAAGTAAAAATGTACTGGCTAAGGGAAAACAAAAATAAGTTTAAAAAAAAATCCCGCTTATCGCCAAATCCTGTAAAGAGAGCAGTAAGAGAAATATAGACATGAGAGAGAAGTCAAATTTAGTGTGAGAAGTGTCTTGACACTCCTCTTTTCAAAGAGTTTAAGTCATAGGCAGGTGGAAAGACAGACAAAGGAAGAAAGTTCCAGAGTTTACCAGTGTAAGGGATGAAAGAGTGAAGATATTGGTGAACTCTTGCATTAGGAAGATGGACAGAATAGGGATGAGAAGAAGTAGTAAGTCTTGGGCAGAGGGGGGGAGGCATGCAGTTAGCAAGTTTAGAAGAGCAGTCAGCATGAAAATAGTGGTAGAAGAT